>NQII01004092.1:151401-179178 GCA_002778355.1 Clitarchus hookeri | reverse complement strand
CCCCCCCCCCGGGGCCCAGACCACGCATAACGGGAGCTCGTGTCCAGTGCGAGCTGCGGCGCGTAACAATATTTATACATATATTGCACCTTATTAACCTTATCCATTCTGGCTTCTACATTTCATCGTGCTTTGTGTTTGGTCTTGTTTATATTTACGTACTGAAAAAGTATAACTTCGTCGGATAATACTGTAAGGATTTATTTTGGACTGTATCCAAGTTGAATTTTATATCAGTTGTCCCAATGGCAATATTGAATAAGTGCATCATTATACTAACTTAGTTAGGCTTTTATAGGGACACATTATCTACCTAGCCACAAACAACAGTTAATTTATAGGAAACGGGTATGTAACTCTTCATTGTTGTTATCTATCTGTTTATAACGTTCGGTGCCTTATTTAATCATGCGAGTTCTACAGAGTTCATATTTTGTCGTCCGCTAAATGCCATGGTTTGGGAAAAACGTGAAAACGATACACGAAACTTCCATGTACCTACCCAATATTTTGTTAGTCTCCATAGCTGTTGTAAGAATTAAACCACTTTATTTTCCGTACTTTCTTACCAGCAACTGATTTTTGTAACAATAAAGCACATGAATAAAAGCTAAAATAAAATAGGAAGCCATTCCTGCATCAAATCCCGACGTCCGGTGCTTCACTGCAAACATGCAGCACGATAGCCTGGAGTCAAAGGCATTTGATGCTTAGGATCATGATTGATGCTCTTGTTCTAACACAACTGTCCTCACGTTCTATAGTTGTACGTATCAAAGTAGAACCTTGCCTGCTATGGCCTTCGAGTATCCACGCCTCGATACAACGTTGTACAATGTTTAAGGCACTGTCTACGCGAGAGGATATTCCTACAACTGTCCAACTAGCTTCATGCAGTTCCATTAAACAGCTATGTTTTGAATATGTTTTGAATATCTCCATTTTCTGATGGGGTCGCGGTGGTGTAGTGGTTAGACTATTCTCCTCACACCTGGGCGAACCGGGTTGGATTCTCAGCGGGGTCGCTCCCGGATTTTCGCATGTGAGATTCGTGCCGGACGATGCCACTGGTCAGCGGGTTTTCTCGGAGATCTCCCCTTTCCCCGTCCCTTAATTCCGGCACTGCTCCACACTCACCTCGGTTGCCCCTCATCGGCCCTCCAGACCTCGATGTTAAGAGCCGCCCAAATCTCTTCACTCCCTCACTCTTGCTGCAGATATGCTACCCGCTCTCGACCTCTCGGCATAATGCTGGGTTGGATATACTTCATTCTATTTCCAACGCAAGTGTGCCTTCGATAAGTTTTAAAATTTCAGTTATCTCCAACGTGCGACAGCTAACGCCCTTCATACCAGGTGCTTCAGCGAGGCAATGAAGAAGTCATCATAATAATTACCATGCATCGTTTGATAATGCTTACATATGAACAACATGTCGCTCAACTTGACCTCTGTTTACCGCATGTTCGTTTTCTCTGTCTGGTAGAGTAAAGGCACATACACTATCTCCACAGATCTCAATAAAATATTTTGCCTTTGTCAGGGGGAAATTATCTCGTTTAAATACGCGGAATCCATTAACTGACCAAATTATTTTCTGTTTTGAAAGTAAATGTTATTGAAATAATAAAAAAAGACAAGTGTTCGTAAATATTATTTTGTTATGGATGGATGATGTCTATTTCAGAATTTTAAACGAGTCTTAATATTAAAAGTATTTACATTTTAATGAAAAGACAGCGGAATAATTATAAATATATTTCATTTACCCTGAGTTTATAAAAAAATAGTACCATGTTATTGCTGTATATCAACTGAGGAAAATAGGTTAATTTTACGCAATCTGCAACAATAATGTGATTATCATTCCTCATGGTGTAAACCAAAATACAAATATATATTAACGTATCACGTTGAGATCAACCTTGTCGGATACTTATTGTGTGTACATATATTTGGCGATATTTTGTTCTCCCTAACATTTTCAACAAATTTTCCAGACGTTTCAGAACTGCTGTGAAAAATATTCGTAATGAATACTTCGTATCACATCATAATAGTATGAATTAATTTACAGGTTTGCAAACACTGGTTACTACGTTATTAAAATAATATTAGTTATTTACATGACTTATTTAAAAAAAACAGTACTAAAAAAAATCCATATATTTCGTCTCTTACGATTTATCCATTCGACGCACCGTAAAAAGCTAGGAGAATACGTTAAACCCGCCTACTTTGTTTATGAAGGAGAAAATTCGCTGAACTTGGCGCAAGCGTGGAGCAATAATGTTCTCTTTGTGCGCATTACATGTTTAACCGAGCAGGCTGGCAAGAGAGAGAGGAAGACACACACACAATACACGAACTGCACTTGTGTTCCCCTGAAATGGTGAAAGAAAATCCACATGGCAAACCATCCTCAGAATTTTTAGTTCAGATCGAATCGGCTCTCTGCCGGATGTAGAAACATTTTAGTAACTCGTTACATTTTCGTGTAACTATTTTATTTAAATGAAAAATATAACTTTCTTTTGTGAGTTGCGTACTAAAAACGTCACTGTAAAGAAAATAATTTTTGCAGTAAAATCGAAAAACGTATGTTTCTTCGCGTGAAAATAATTTTATGTCACTAATTATTATAAATTAGATTGTAAATTAATGTCACACTAACCGAAGTATACAGATACATGCCTTTAAAACACAGCCAAAAATTGCAAATACCTTTCTAATGATTATACTATTGTCATGAATGCGCCTGCCACGTCATTTATTAAAAACACTTTAACAAGCCACACAAAATTGCAGTTCCAAATATTACAAATCGTTTTCTCTGTCAGAAGAGGCCATAGTAGGTTTACTTTCTAACATTAAAATATACAGTATGTTATGATATTACATTTAAATTATAATAATGCATTTTAAGTGTAATATTTTTAAGTAATAAATAAACTTTACTGTATATTGAAGAACTAGAACTATGAAATTTCTTTTTCCACTAAAGATTACATTTTTAAAATTATTTGTTTGTGCTAAAACCGTTTTTACAAGATTTTACTACGATAAAACGGCCAGAGAAAGAGGACTATGCAGTATTTCCTATTCATTACAATTTATTTTTTATTTTCGCTTTACCAGCTTTCACATATTCAACACCTCGTAAAACTACCTTTGTACTGACATAAAATACCGTCAAATTAAAATCCCATGTTTGACACGCGCTACAAATCCACAGATTTCTGACTGCGATTCGGGTTCATAGACTTTTTGGTACTATATTGTGACGCATTCTGCGTCCCTATATTTTATTCGTCAGAACACACGCTCTGGCGAAGCTCGCAGGCTTACGACCACAATAAGGATTAAGGGTTTGCGGACGTGCCAAAAGAATACAGCCAGGAAGGCGCAACCGCGCCTCGCAGATGCAAAGGCGGGCTACCAAATGTTCCTGCGCGTGCAACGGTTCCTGCACGTGCAGACGACATCCGGAGACAACGGAAGGCACCAGGGCGCGGAAACAGCTGCGTTTTGCAGCTGCCCAAGGGACACCGAGAGCCCACACCAGCGGCTGAGTCTGTCCCGGGCTAGTGTCAGCAATAAACATTGAGAGCTTTTAGCGGGCGTGCTGGGAGAATAGCGGCAATATCCGGGGACAAGGGAAGGACCACGTGCGCTGAACCAAAGGCCACCCACCAAGTAGAACGTGCAGAACGAAACAATAAAACGTCCATACCAGAGTCGATGGACGACGCCGGACCGAAGTGCGGAGAGCTAGTGCACCGAACACGTGTTTTATAACCCAGGGGGACACGACAAGCGCCCGACCACGTGCAGGGAGGGAGCAAGTTGAATATGGCGATGTAGCCTACAAAACGACGAGAGAGCGGGAGGAACGGGTCAGTCAGTTGGAGGACCTAGAGCGAGACGTCCGGTTCGGAACCGGACGACATCAGGCAGTCAGACGCGAGCAGTCAGTTGAGAGACGTCAACGAGTCAGTCAGTCGGAGTCAGTCGAGGATCGAGAATGCATCACGACGTCGACCTCAGTCGGAGGCCGTCAAGCGGGACGTGCGGCGGGAAGAATCCGAGAAAAGTCAGTCAGACTTCGTCAAACGAGAAGGGTGGACCGGGAGCCGAGAGAAAACGAGTTCGCCAAATGCATCAAGACGTGGACCTCAGTCGGAGGCCGTCAAACGGGACGTACGGCGGGAAGAGTCCGAGAAAACGGCAGCCGGCCGTCGCCAAACGAAGAGTGCTGAGTGGACCCGGGAGGAGGAGTTCCGAGAGCAGGCGTCGGGACGCCCCACCAAGCGCCGGAGCAGTTCCAAGTCGCCAGCCGAGGGAAGACAGCGCCGCAGTGTCAGATAAGTAGTTCTACACCAGGTGTGAAGAATCCTGCCCCCCCCCCCCCTGGACACCAATCGCGGCGTCAAACCATACGTAGCCTACATAGAAAAAGGGGGGGGGAGTTGTCTCGTGAGTTCATGTACCAGTTAACCTGTTCAAGCAACAATAAAACTCGATTATGTGAACTCGCAAATAAAGTGTAATATATTAGTAAATTGGACCTATAGACAACAGTGTCGACGTATTCCTACGCCCTATCACTGAGGGCTAGCATCAAGTGCTGGCGCCTCACGCCGCAGAGCAGATTCAATACCTACTTCCAAACTTCAGCATTGTCAGGTATCAATTGAAAGTAACTATTGGAATTATACTGTATTAGCAACCTGTTACAAATGGTGTGTGCTAGCCAATGCGTAACAGATAACGTGTATATTAGTAACATCATGTAACTGAACTCTTCCGATAAACGTAAGCAGTTGATTCCTCATGAAAAAATATAGATATAAAATATATAACACACATAGCTTATACACATACATTATATATATATATATATATAGCCTATGCCTATTCCGGAGGGGTTTAACCACCCTTGAAAGTGTAGCTGAAGCAGAACTGTGTTGCTAGTAACAGCCCTAATGAAAAATAAATGTCTTTATTCCTGGTTAATGCATTTTTGAACGATGAAGTACAATCCATAAAAAATTGGGTGCGAATATCAACGCTTTTCCATGAAATCAGATGGGTTGTAAATCCATTTGTACATTCAAAAATTTAACTGCCCGACATTTTATGTTCTTTCCTGAGTATTATTAATAACCGTATATGGTAAACAAATTGGCTGTTTCGTGTACTTACGCAAAACGCCACCGTTTTCGATAAATTAATGCATATTGTAATGCAAAGTTTGCAGAGTTCGATCATAATGTATTGATTTTTATAATGACATGTAGCAGATTACACACACCGGAATAAAAGTGGAACTATTCAGAGCTATTGTAGGTGCATGAAGAATCATAATTGAGGAATGCCTATGTATCTGCACCTTAAAGTCATTTTCATGTAAATTATAAACGTTATTTCAAAACTGATTCTCGAAAAAAATATATATATATATATGTTAGGCTGTAAAAACCCCTAGACCGATATATATATATGTGTGTGTGTGTGTGTGTGTGAATGTGTGTGTGCGCGCGCGCGTAATGTGAGTGTGATGCAAGTGAAGCACTGTCGCTATTATTTATAGCTTAGTCAAGTTCACTGCGAAACCTGCTGCCGTGAAAAATTATTGCCTAGTAAGATTGCGGCTTTCGTACCGAAATAAACATAAAACTTAAATTTCAAAATGGTGCCCACTTTTATGGTTTTCCCACGATTCGAACCCTAAACCTAGCGGTCAGAAGTCTATACCTAAGAGATTTTGAGCACGGAAATCGTTCGAAGTGATACGACTGAAGTAATTCTCCCACATTGGAGAACGTCAGTGCTAACAGCGAAATTCATGTAATACAAAAAAGAATCAGATGGGCCAAATTTACNTTCCACGAACAACAAATCTACAAACACATTTTTTCATTTGAATTTTGAAAAGATTGTTTTCAATCAATTATTTCAGGTGTACCAAAATTTTTTTTTCATATACAATATTCCGTTATTTATCATTATGCCTACCACAGTGGCAATTATTATTTAAAACTCGACGTATTGCACGGTTAAGAACACAAATCCTGTGCAGGCCTACATACTTTTAAGTAATTTTCCCTAATGGATTCAAAAAGGAAAAACTTCAGACGGGATTGTGTTGGGGGAGGGGGTGAGAGTATTCTGGACTTAACTCATAACAAACATTAAATATTGCGTGTTACTTACCCTCCAGTTTCTAATTGGGAGGTTTAAATATCCACTGAAAAAATAATCGCATGGCTGAAACAGTTTATAACTACTAAGTTGTAGATAGAGCTCTCATTTTAATGGCACATGCAACCGTATGTGACAATACGAATGTAATGAACCATAAATAAATTTACACTGAAACTAATATTCCCCAGTCTGTCAGCTCATAAAAAAGTACATTCTCAAAGTTCAATAACATGAAAATATGTTCAGAATTTCAATATCTGGACTCACCCTTCGGAGAAAGAAAATAATTATGGAGTGTTGTATCGCAGTTTCTCAGAATCATTGTAGTTTGACGCACTATATACAGACATCGCACCTAATAGTGATACATACGCTCGATCGACGCAGTGTCCCTCACCTAACTTACCGATCGTCAGGAATAAGTGTACAGTTGACCAGTCATGGAAAATAACCGAGTAGTTAACTAACTACCAAAATAACTAAGTAGTTGGCTGGTCATTGAAAGTAACCGAACCGTTGACAATGCATCTAAAATCTCCAGAACGGCTATGCTAGGCGCACTCGGTGCACCTACCTTGTTTGTCTTGATACCGTATATTGCCATTTCATTCAGCACTCACGTGAGCTGGCCAAATATCTAGCTCTCTCACCATGGCAGAACCGAAGCTGTGTCTCGTTCTGTAGAAAAGGATTCCGTTCAGCACGATCCAGTTAACAGACCTTCGTCACTAAAGGGAACCTTCATCAAGATCAACATGATCAGCACCTGAATTCTTTTCTTTCCAGAGTACCGATGTGTGTAGGTATACATATTTGCATACACGTTAGTTAATTCCCGCAGAATATCTTCACGCTGACATTATGGGTTTTAGGCCCAAAAGGCTTGAGTACGGGGTTGGCACTACAGACCCTTTCTAACAACTTTTTTTCAGGTCACAGTCGTGTTGCCAACATCAAAAATACAAAGAAAAATTTGTTCTTGTTTAAAAATTATAAACACAGGAACAAACAATATACCTTTTCTCAGTTTATGAGGTGATTAGAAATATACTATCACTATATATATATATATATAATATTACACAACAAAAAAATTTTGTAACTTCACTCGATAGTTGCACAGTTGTTGCCCTGTTCCACTTGATGCTTTGTGTCGTGCCTGGTGTTACGCTTACCGAGACGAATTCGTTGAAAATCGTCGGTTTGTTAGAAGGAAATTTAAAACATAAAAGTGTTTGAGAAAATGCGCGTTGTAAACCCCTGAAATAATGTATACCAGTTTTCAAACAACTGGATGAATAGTATGAAAAAAGTCGTCACCTAGGCTACGTTTACCTTGACGAAGATGAGTTCCCTAGATTGTCTTATCAGAGTAGTCAATATCTGAATTCATATATTTCCATTGCACTGATGTGCTTTGACGAATGGTGTTATGTTGGCAATATTACTGTGAATTGTTTTAATTTTGTAACTCAAAACTAAGGGCTCGACGCGATACCTGGCAGTATCTCCTCTCTACTTTAATAACTCTATGGCCTTGAGTATGCACGCGTTCAACAGCTTGCCAGCCGTGTACTGCTGTCAGCAGCAGTCAGCACAACTGTTATAGTATGTTCGCGGTTTCTTCACGCATTAAAAAAAAATTGAAAAATTACCTCATGTATGTCGTGTTTATTAAGTTTTGTTTGGTCAAAGAAATATTTTTTTCGGGCCGTTAAGTATATTTTTGGCCCCATACATACAAATATTTTGTTGGTTGGAACAAACCTTTCTCCCAGTGTAGATGATCTTTAGTAGCACTCATTGGCCAGCCAGAAACAACGCTTGTTCCAGAGCCAATCAGCGAGTGGGTTCGCCCACATCTAAAGGAACCGCCACGCTATTTCACGTACTTTAAAATTGTCTGCTGTGTGGCATAGCCTTATCTGTTTTGAATATAGAGTTTGTTATCGGAGGTACAGGCCCGCATTGTCTTGCACAAACTGCATAAGCCGGTTGCTATAGTCTATTCGCATTTCTTCGCACTTTTTAAAACAAACCTTTTAAAAATCAGCCCAAGTATGATGCGTTTTTTGGTTTCCGATTTATGCTATGTATCACAAGCGTTTTGTACTTCAGGAAAAATAAAAAATAAATAAAATAACCTTTTTTTTGTTTAAATTCAAATTTTATTAAATAATAATATTTTATTTATAATTAGGTACTATGAATAAAAATAGGGAGAAAATAAGTGTGCTGGTAACGCCTAGTAATAAATAGTTCTTAAGCAAATTACTATCACATAGAGAGCGCACGAATTTGGTGCGTTGTCCCTTTGGTAAGATTTTCTATACTTGGTTAAGCTTTGTTTGCACGAGGCGGAGGAATATCCTATAACGCCATTCTGTAACAACACGTTACCAACACGTCCCTCGACTACTCGAACGGACAACTCCAGGGAAGGGAGAAGCAACCCCGAACAAGACTTAAAACGAAAGAGATCCCCGGATTTCTCACCTACGGCTCGTCGGGAAAATGAAAGAACGCTTGATATCGCGTTGCGGCCGGGACTTCGTGGCGAGGAAGGGATGCTAATTAACTCGGCGATGTTGACGAGGGGGGTGCGGGGTGCAGAGCTTTGTGTGTACGAATTTCCAACACCCTACCTCTACCATCCCTACGCAGCAAAACCGCCGTTACCCGCCTACTACACCTTTCCACTCATTTCGAGATCGCTAGCATCCTGGAGGGGAAAGGTTTATCTGCACGCGCGGGCTATAATTACCGCGCTCAATGGCGACATTAATTAAATATTTCATGGCTGGTCGGGACAATAGGAGGCGATTCGCGTAGTTGTGCGGGGATGTTGTAGAGGTATAAAAAAAACAGGCGAAGCTCGTTTTCAGCGCGTTGTCCCGCTTTTGACGAGAGCTCTGACTAGCGCGGTTTTGATGCCGGCAGTAAATACACCGGTGATAATTATGCAATCACGTGCAGCGGCTTTACATGTGTATGACGTCTGTTTTTCTCGCTCATCGGTGTAGTTTACTTCACCCGACAGGTAGCCGTATTTTTTCCCCAAACGCCGCCAGTTATATTCGCTTCCCAGCGCTGTAAACACTTTTTTTTTTCTAAAGCAGTATTCGGAAAAAAACATTTGCTTAGCGCCTCTTTACCAGGTTCCTGCAAATCGTTAACGTCAAACTTTTGTATAATCACTTTCACTTCGAGAATTTCAATAAAATAAAATGGGAAAACCTATATCAATTTGTGTTTTTAGGTCAGCCCTGTTTGCTGGCTATTAAATTAGTTCATAAAACGGCAAAAATGATAAGAAGGAAAACGATTTTGAGTAATGCCTGATGTACAGTAGGTAATTGTGAGAGTTTCTAGGCAACTGTAAAGTTTAAATACAGTTCTTAAAACTTGCGTCGTGTCTTAGAAATTGTGTAACTTGTTCATGTAACGTGCGTTTGAAATATTGTACATAAGTAACTATAAACTAACCTAATCCTAATTATGGCAAGCCTTACTTCACCGTCCGAGGAGTTATAAAAGGGGCATGTAAAGAAACTTGCAATTGTCGCTATTAATCAAAAAAGTAGCAGATTTTAAATATACTATGTAAATAGCAACATTTACTGACACAATAATAAAACATCCACGAATTAAATAAGTCAACAAATCAATTGACTATTATACTCCTTAAAATTGCTTAACTTCGCTGATGCAGGCCCTGGTGTCAAAATGCATCACGCTAAATGTAGCCAATAAGTTGACGCCTGCGGCGTCCCTATATTTTATTCGTCCGTACCACTCTCTAACGAAGCTCGCAGGCGAACGACATCAATCAGGATTTAGGGCCTGGCAGCCGTGACGAAGGGAACGGCGCCAGATCGGCCCTACAAGACGACCATTTGCATGGGAAGGCGGACATGCGGGAGAATAGCGTCACGGTGTGGAATCAGGTGACAGCGGGAAGAACACGAAGGCAGCGGCCAGGGGGAGATCCCGAAGTATTCCCACAACGCCGAACAAACAACAAACCTCCAGCTAGAATAGAAGGACAGACGCCAGACTCCGCGAGCAGGTAGGAACGGCGAGACGTATTTATGACCTCGCCAGGCTGTGCTTTGTCCCAGGCTTTCGACCACAATAAAAACCGAGAGAGCGTTTGGACGAACGCAACGAGAGGCCCCTTTCAATTATTTCCGCACGGACAGAACGGAGTGCTGAAACTGGTAAACCAGAACAAAACAGCAGACGCTGGACCCAAGTATGGAGCTGGAGTACACGCCCGCGGTTGATTACCCAGGGGGGCGGTCCGCGGCTACCTGGAGAAACCGGGGCAGTTTAATATGGCAATGAGGGCCTACAAAACCGGATGAGTCCGAGGAAACATGGCAGTCGGCCGACGAGATTCCGGGAGGGAGGAGTGATTCCGCAGGAGACGAGCAAGGCAGCCAGCCGCCATCAGACGCAGAGTCCTGCGTCGACCCGAGAAGGAGGGACGTCGAGACGAGTCACCGAGGCGCCCGTGACAGGACGAGAGCAGTTCCAGCTCACCGGACCTCATCTGCAAGAACAACTACCAGCACAGCAAGCCAGATAAGTACAGTCATCCAGCGAGTGTGAAGGACCTTTAGTAGTTATCCCGCAGTGTGAAGGATCTTTTAGAATCATCCAACAAGTGCGACGAAGATCCCCCCCCCCCCCTTTTACGACGCGAATTGTACGGAGCATACGTAGAAAAGGGAGGGAGTTGTCTCAAGGGTTCATGTATCAATTCACATGTTCATGCAACAATAAAACCTCGATTTGTGAAATATGAATTCTCTGTATTCATTCATTAGTGAATTGGACCATTAAACAACAGTGTCGAAGCATTCCTACGCCCAATCACTGAGGACTAGTATTAAGTGTTGGCGCCTCACGCCACAGAACAGATTACAACACCTACGTCCAAACCTCAGCTTTGGCAGGTGTCAAAGTCATATACCCACGTGCGAAGCTAGGAAAGTTCGTCACAGAAAGCAACTAATTCCAGTTCAATTTCCTCTATTGTCAAAAGGAACTAGTTCCAGTTCAAGTTCCTTTTTCAAAAAAGTATATTTAGTTGCAGTTCAAGTTCCTAAAAAGGAACCTTTAAATCCCTCAGACATGTTGAATAGTTCTTAAAATAGAAAACACCTTGTTTCCTCAAACACAACATCACATTTTTTCAACAGCGTAGAGTAAATATGTGAAATCTATCCTTTAAACTTTAGAACACTGAATACAACTGCCAATAAAATTAAAAGCACGATAAGAACTATTATATCAACAGCACCAATAAGACATTCCTCGCGTTTTCTTTTGAAATTAAAGCAGTCTTACAGTGAGGCTAATGTTAGTCCTTATAATAATGTTTTCATTTTAACTATACACACTTTGAAACTGCATTTATTAAAAATGTTACATTATCACTATATTTGAGCAAACCCAAACGGGTAAAATATCCTTCATATTATTTCAGACCTCATGTGGGTCACTGGAAAGTTAAAACTGCCAGACAATTAAGTAGGCCTATATCAGTACGTAGCAGAATCAGTTTGGAAGAACACGTTTAAGTAGGTAACTACTGCAACGATAATTTTAACAACACAATTTACGAAGCACTCAAACACAAAAGAACTAAAATAAGGATATTTTAAAACGAGTAACATTTATATAAGGAAGGTTGTAAAATACTTCAAAATCGGTATTAGAATCATGGTGCCCAACCTAAATCTAACATGGTGTAGAAGAAATTTCAAACACAGCCAAAATTTTAAATTTTCTTAAAAAAAAATTTTTTTTTTTAAACGAACACAAAACTGGGATGTAGTTAGCTGGAGTGTACGTTTGGTTTCTACTCAGCTCAGCCGATGTTATACGAAATTCGGTTCACTTGTCTCGAAATTATGTCGAATTCGAATTCCGAAACCGGTAATGGATATCTCTACATTCACCTTGTTTATTGGAATGGATGAAAATCAGTTTTTTTTTCCAGTGGGGTTATTATTATTATTGCATATACCGATGAGAATGAATGAATTTGCAGCTACATTACTATCGTGTATGTGCCGCCTCAAATGTTACGATGAACTCCTTGCAACACTTTCAGTCTTCACTAACGGTCGACGTAAATTGCACGACACATTTATGTTGTCTCCGTTTTCAGAAACGAAACCAAATAGTTTTTCTTAACCAATCCACGACAAAAGTAGTTTATTTTCGTTTACCGTTTAACAGTTGTGATTCGCTTTCACAGAATAAAAAGCGGGAAACTTGCAAACATATGCAATTCGCTAACTGTAAAAAATGCAAAGCTGCCAACCCATCAGCATTGAATTTCTCTCTCGCATTACGAACATGTCTGTATTGTTCCCGTCTCGTTACGGAAAATACGTCAGTTTCGTTTAAGTTTTAAAATTTTGTAAATAATTTTATTCTGCTAACTAAGTAGCAACGCAAAATATTGTTACAGTTCATAGAAAAAAGGAACGAAATTTCGAATTTCGTTCATTTGGTAGAAAATAAATGCGTTTCACAATCCTTTCAAACAAAAAGGAAAGAAATAAAGTGAACGCGTTCATATGAAACACTTTCTTTCCAAGCTTTGTCCAAGTGCACAGTAGAAGGCTAAGAAAAAAAAATCGTGATCAGGTATTGTGTGCGTTGAGATATCCTAAGCATAACCAAATTACATAACCGACATAACAACACAAAAAAGAATTAAAATCAGCGAAATGCGTACAATTTGAAACTGCGTGACTTGATGGTACAGCTGGAAAATTTATTTTGGTCGCCTTGTTATATATATTCCACAAATTTTCGTGTTTCCCTGTTCAAAGTGAAGGCTATTTTATACTCAGAGTTTATACGGTAGTAAGATCGTTTACAACTAAGTTTACGTAAATGTCAATTTTGTTTTGTACCGCTAGCTTATTTTATCATGATCATTGCCATTTGGTTATCAAAAAATACAATCATTTCTCAAAATTTATGCAAGTAAAATTAGTTTCTGTAATTGTTTCTGGTGTGGCACCATTATCTTTGAGAAATATTTAAATGTTTCAGATAAAATATCTTTGCGTCGGCCGTTTTCTTTCCACGGCAAGAGTATCAATTAAAAAAATGTAACCACTTGTCACTAGGGCATAACACATAATTTCTGCTGTGGCTAAGTTTACTGCGGTCATTGACAACTGACGTCATTCCTGGAATCAAAATATTACGAGAACACTGGAATTGGTATACACACAAATTTTTTGAATATAACTATTGCTTCGTTTAGATTGTATAAGAAAATTTGTAGTGTTCTGACAGTGGCTGCATACCTATTCTTAAAAGCCACGTATATTATTTTTAATCGACACATTCTCATAATTTTGTTTTCTTCACAAATAAAGTAATTTCTTAGCGTTATTACCATTGTTCAGCAACTACTAATTAAGTGGATTCCTTGGCTCAAGATAAACTCATCAATAACGTATTTCCCGCCAGGAAAAGCTAATACGACAATCAAATTTTGCTATTTAAGCATAGAATATTTAAGGTTTGTGACACGAGAATTTTTGATTTCTTGATTGCTTAAAATTTTACCCGGTTTTCTTAAAACCGATATCACTTATTCACTGTGAAATTGCTTGAAAGTAAGTGAGTTACAAAAGTGAGAAATAAAGGCACTAGAAAATCACTACACGAAAACTGAACCACACTTTAGGAAGGAGAAAGAAATGTTGTGAAGTTAATCAACGCGATGTAAAACACCATCATTACTATATAAAAGTAGACGAAATACGTGGCGGGGACTAATAAAATAAAATTTGATTTATGCTAGTAGATTTTAGGAGTCCAACATTTGGATAACTTCAAGTCTGTGTAGGTTTGTATGTGTGTGTAGTTTTCAAATGAACTTTTAGGTGCTGTTTGTATGACTTTTACTTATAAGAACATAAAACTTAAAATAAAGTGTACGATTTGGGGATTCATTATAAATTTATTTAATTTAAATATTTTATAATTGAAGATATATGTACGTTGCATGAGAACAACAGTTGAAAAAACAAACTGAATATTAGTTTAGGGTATCTTTTTTAATGATTTAAATATGTTTGTATTTCCCACAATTCTCTCCAATATTTTGGAATTCTTAAATACTACTACAAAATGCTAAGGACAACAACGTTTGAGATGGTGGCCGAAAGTCAATTTGGTTACTTGCACCACGCATTATACAAATAAAAAAAAAACAATTCTCTCTTGCCTCTGTTACAACATCTTTCGGCGTCTTAACTTTATGACTAGGTACAATAACTCCTTTAAAATCCGTTTCATTAATATAAACATCGCACGGACATATTATACAACAAAGAAATACATCAACCTAATAACGACATCCTGTAAAGTTTCTGATTTTCTGTGGTTTTTTAGGCAACTCTAAGCATAGTTTTGGCAAATTTGAAAATGCCAATTCATAACACTCTACTTTTGTGTGTTTATGCTTCTTTCAATATCACAGCTTGACTATATAAAGTCTGAAAGACTTCAAGGGTATTGAGAAATAGTGAAGTCTATGTTACCTTGAAGTTTCACACGTTTAGAGACGCCGACATGTTAAAACTCTGTTGTTTTTTTTCTGATGCCATAATGCACAGAAATGTTCAATTTAATGTTTTAGAAACTAGCCAATCATATAAAAATTACTTGATAGAAAATTGGTGCAGACTCGCCCAAGCCCTCATGCCAGCTCAATTTTTTCGTCCTTGAAGCAAGTGACTGACCTTAGCGACGATTTCCTCAGCTCCGTCAACATCGTATACGAATATCTTGTTGATCTACGCTGAATACATACCTGTAGACAAGAAATTAACAGTCACCACAACGAGCGGGGAAACAACGGATAAGGGAGTTCAGTCCAACCATCATGGATTAATACATTTTTCGGCATAAGTACCGCCACAAAAGGATTTACGAAATTTTCTGCACGACAGACGATCAAAATCAGCTTCTCAAACTTCATCAAATTGTTACAGTTACCCTGCTGTATTAATTTTTTAGCTCGTCGCAGCTGAGAAGAAATAAGTAATAATTTCTTATTAACTTTTATATAAATTATACTAGTAACAGCCATAAATCAATAACTGCTTTAAAAATGTAGCATTGAATAATTATTGCTTTGCCGAGTCGTAAAACAAAAAAATATCTTAACTACAGTTTGCGGCGAAAATTTCAAAAATCCAAAATGGTGAAGACGGAGCTCCCCCACAATAGTAAGTATTAGAAAAAATTAATGGTGTCCTATTTTTAAAGTATTTCGGATTCCCACATACTATAATCTAACTAAAACCCCACAAGTAAAGCAGCTTAAATTGAGAACTCTTAATCCGGGATGAAGTGTCTGAAGGTGATTAACTGAAGAGTCAAACAAATTTAAATCAAAACTTACATCCAAACTGTCTAAAACTGCTCGAAAAAAAAACGGAGTCCTTTCGAACTAAAAAATTAATATAAAGCATAAAAACTGTACACTATGTTTGTTGATATTTACATTAACATTTAAAATCAAAACATTTTTGCATTCAAACACTTCATCCAAAAAAAAGTTCATTTTCTTTTTTTTTTTTTTCAGTAAAGTTTTTTATTGCCAACTATATTTCATAAATGCGAATCCTTATAACTTACAACTGATGGCAGGCTTTATTTTATCTATATACAGTAGAACACACTGTTAAAAAAAAACATGTACTTCATGTTTATGTCTTTTTATTCATTCATAATTGATTAGTAAGTAATTAGTAATTGTAGTGATGTGCAAGATAACATACAAGCTTATTGTGACAGATAATATTGTATTTAAAATATTTCGTTTGCTTCTGAGTTGACTAAAATTGTATATCCAATAAGTTTTAGAAATGTTGAACTGAGATTTCTGTCAACCAACTACGTTACTTTTTCAGTCGCAACGAATATTATCGTGAAAACAAAACCCTTCTCAATAACAGAAAAATAGCATGCCATTATATTTATATTTGTTTCCTAAATAATACATAATTACAAATATAATAATTAGCATAAGCTTAAGCCCATCGCGACATATTATAGATCATCACGTCATCAAAATATTACAACTTATTGACCGAAAGATACGTTCACAAAATTTTAACTCATTTTAATCATAGTCTTCTAAATAACAATAGTTAATATTTCATCCGCAATAGCGTAAAAAATTTTTGTTTTACATTCTGTTACATTTTCACGAGTTATTACATTATTTAAGTCTACAAAATATACCAAGTAAATATTATAAATGTAGAAAACGTTTCCCAAACAAAACACTATGAAAAGCTTGTATTAGAGAAGGCAACTGCTACACGCCTAAAATAGGTCTTACCTATTTTGCAAAAACGTATTTGACTTCAATGCAAGTGTCGTTCAGGATAGGTTTTTTTCCAAATGCATCTACTTGCCAGGTATTTGTTCGCAACCCATATTACCTGTCCTCGTAGTTCCGAGTGTACACAATGAGGAAACTTGCGACGGATATTTCAGAAGTATTAATGACTATTTTTCACAACTTCAGGCAATCAAAACAACTTTTGGTGCTACAGTTCCTTCACATACGTAAACCAAGTTCAGTTGAGAGATTTGGGCGGTTCTTAGCAACAAGGTCTTGAGAGTCGATAAGGATGAAGAGAGGTTATTATGGAGCAGCGCCGGAATGAAGGGACAGGGGAAACGGGAGATCGTCGAGAAGACCCGCCGACCAGCGGCATCGCCCGGCACGATTCTCACATGCGCCGAGAATCGAACTCGCTTCGCCTAGGTGGGAGGCGAGTAGTCTAACCACTACACTACCGCGGTCCCTCGAGAGCCGTAGAACATACAGAAAGAAATACTGATTTTGCTCCTAAGCAAAAACAGAGGGAGTGACGAATATTTAAGCCAGGTTTTTGGATGCATCAAGAGAGTTGTTTAAAACAGTGTTGTATTTGCTTATTCACGTTTAGACAAGAAATTTTCCTGTTACAAATACTTAGAGGTTTAGTGAATACTAATTCATAACAAGAATTTTGAACATATAATATTTTATTCGTTACGAAATGAAACCATCCTTACATNCAGTGAATACTAATTCATAACAAGAATTTTGAACATATAATATTTTATTCGTTACGAAATGAAACCATCCTTACATTACAACTAAAAACGTGTCAATATTTGGCTCATATTAAACCTTATATGGGGACGATGTTAACATTTTACTAAAGNATGTTTGTTGATATTTACATTAACATTTAAAATCAAAACATTTTTGCATTCAAACACTTCATCCAAAAAAAAGTTCTTTTTGTTTTTTTTTTTTTTCAGTAAAGTTTTTTATTGCCAACTATATTTCATAAATGCGAATCCTTATAACTTACAACTGATGGCAGGCTTTATTTTATCTATATACAGTAGAACACACTGTTAAAAAAAACATGTACTTCATGTTTATGTCTTTTTATTCATTCATAATTGATTAGTAAGTAATTAGTAATTGTAGTGATGTGCAAGATAACATACAAGCTTATTGTGACAGATAATATTGTATTTAAAATATTTCGTTTGCTTCTGAGTTGACTAAAATTGTATATCCAATAAGTTTTAGAAATGTTGAACTGAGATTCCTGTCAACCAACTACGTTACTTTTTCAGTCGCAACGAATATTATCGTGAAAACAAAACCCTTCTCAATAACAGAAAAATAGCATGCCATTATATTTATATTTGTTTCCTAAATAATACATAATTACAAATATAATAATTAGCATAAGCTTAAGCCCATCGCGACATATTATAGATCATCACGTCATCAAAATATTACAACTTATTGACCGAAAGATACGTTCACAAAATTTTAACTCATTTTAATCATAGTCTTCTAAATAACAATAGTTAATATTTCATCCGCAATAGCGTAAAAATTTTTTGTTTAACATTCTGTTACATTTTCACGAGTTATTACATTATTTAAGTCTACAAAATATACCAAGTAAATATTATAAATGTAGAAAACGTTTCCCAAACAAAGCACTATGAAAAGCTTGTATTAGAGAAGGCCTAAAATAGGTCTTACCTATTTTAGGCCTTAACGTATTTGACTTCAATGCAAGTGTCGTTCAGGATAGGTTTTTTTCCAAATGCATCTACTTGCCAGGTATTTGTTCGCAACCCATATTACCTGTCCTCGTAGTTCCGAGTGTACACAATGAGGAAACTTGCGACGGATATTTCAGAAGTATTAATGACTATTTTTCACAACTTCAGGCAATCAAAACAACTTTTGGTGCTACAGTTCCTTCACATACGTAAACCAAGTTCAGTTGAGAGATTTGGGCGGTTCTTAGCAACAAGGTCTTGAGAGTCGATAAGGATGAAGAGAGGTTATTATGGAGCAGCGCCGGAATGAAGGGACAGGGGAAACGGGAGATCGTCGAGAAGACCCGCCGACCAGCGGCATCGTCCGGCACGATTCTCACATGCGCCGAGAATCGAACTCGCTTCGCCTAGGTGGGAGGCGAGTAGTCTAACCACTACACTACCGCGGTCCCTCGAGAGCCGTAGAACATACAGAAAGAAATACTGATTTTGCTCCTAAGCAAAAACAGAGGGAGTGACGAATATTTAAGCCAGGTTTTTGGATGCATCAAGAGAGTTGTTTAAAACAGTGTTGTATTTGCTTATTGACGTTTAGACAAGAAATTTTCCTGTTACAAATACTTAGTGGTTCAGTGAATACTAATTCATAACAAGAATTTTGAACATATAATATTTTATTCGTTACGAAATGAAACCATCCTTANGTTCAGTGAATACTAATTCATAACAAGAATTTTGAACATATAATATTTTATTCGTTACGAAATGAAACCATCCTTATATTACAACTAAAAACGTGTCAATATTTGGCTCATATTAAACCTTATATGGGGACGATGTTAACATTTTACTAAAGNCATTACAACTAAAAACGTGTCAATATTTGGCTCATATTAAACCTTATATGGGGACGATGTTAACATTTTACTAAAGTGATTTACGATACATAAAAAATATTACATGATTTTCATGCTTTAAAATATTTTAAATCATTTCTTTGTATTTCGAAGCGTTAAGTTCATTTTGGTTTTGTGTGTAACAAGTAACAATTATTAATATAATTCTCTAAGACGGGGGAAAAAATGTGCTAGGGAGTGTTCGAAAGTTTGTTTATCTGCAATCTGATTCCAGTGTACAAAATCGCTTTTACATTGGGCACATTAATGTTACTTTCGGCAGGTACTGTACAATGCAAGGCTTCAGATTGTTGGCCACGAAAAAATGTGTTATTTTATAATAATATCACATTCCGTGCAATTTTTAGACATTACCCGTAATTACTCCTTCCCCGCAAAAAAAAAAACTGGGCACGTAGTTTCCGCTTAAATACGTGTCAAAAACCACAATTCTAGTGTTTTATAAATTTACAAATAATGAAAAATAACTTACATACANACTGGGCACGTAGTTCCCGCTTAAATACGTGTCAAAAACCACAATTCTAGTGTTTTATAAATTTACAAATAATGAAAAATAACTTACATACAGAAATGAAATAAGTCACGATAAAAGAAGATGCCAAGATCTATTTAATTTAAATATGTCTATAAAATCGTACAAGGGAATGTTTTTGCAATTTCCAAAAATTTCTGAAAATAAATAAATGTTAGCATATTTTAACTTGTGACTGCCCCTGAATTTTTCTAAAAAAAAATTTTCTTAACATATCACAAAATGAACTAAAACAAGCCCTCGTAGTTACTCTTGTGAAATTTTCTGCGTATTGTTTGGTTTATTTTGTTTTTACTTCACACATCACTAAAATTATGACTCTGAAATGTCATTTCGCTAAAACAATGCCACCTTAATAATTTCTACGCGTCGAACAGTATGTGGTACAAATATAAAATAACAAATTTGCGTGGCCAACGTCCTTAACGGCCGGTGATCTGGAAGAGTAACTGTTTTCTCACGCCTGTGATTGAAAGAACTGACTAGCTTTCTCGCCCCGAAGGCCCAATGCAGGCAGGAGTTCCCTAAAACCAGCTTAGTGGCGTAGTCCGCCCCGGGGAGAAGGCAGAGGAGAGTTGTCGTGTTAAGTCCCGAGGAGCAGCACGATCATGCAACTTGGGGGAGGACGTGGGTTGAGAGAGGCTACCCCAGGCCGCGACAGGCCGGCCGATGTAGCCGCACCCTGGGCTGAGGGAGTGCGGCAGGCCGATAAGGGCCACGGGTGCCGTGTAGGCCTCGAGTAATGGATGGCAGCAGCGACCGTCCTGACAGAACGCCGGCCGATTANCCCAAAGACCACACGAACCCATGCTGATTCCCACTCCTAGCCGACCGCAGCCCACGCCGAGCGCTGCACATTTCCGGGTCATCCGTTACCCCTCAGTCTTTTCAAGCGCCTCTGGTGCTTTCGCGATCAATTCCACCCTGTCTCTGAGAGCTACTTCGCTACGAGCTTGCTTATGGGGTTTCAGCGCTTTGCATAACTCATTGTAACGCAGTGTATACAACTGTGTACATTACGCAANCGAGCTTGCTTATGGGGTTTCAGCGCTTTGCATAACTCATTGTAACGCAGTGTATACAACTGTGTACATTACGCAACATTACGCACGTGTAGGTAATTTTTGTTCTGCACTACACACTGCGAAGCTCAGTGAGCAATTATCTTACCTCTGGGTAAATTATTTGCAAACCGTCTTACTGGTATATGTCATAACTGGTTCATACAACTGTAGCCGAACATATAGCCTACAGCTCATTGGCTGTGACAACGAAACAAGTGTTATGTCCAGTTATGTACAGCACACAACATAATTTTCTTGTTTACAATACATGAAACGTTAANCGAGCTTGCTTATGGGGTTTCAGCGCTTTGCATAACTCATTGTAACGCAGTGTATACAACTGTGTACATTACGCAAACATTACGCACGTGTAGGTAATTTTTGTTCTGCACTACACACTGCGAAGCTCAGTGAGCAATTATCTTACCTCTGGGTAAATTATTTGCAAACCGTCTTACTGGTATATGTCATAACTGGTTCATACAACTGTAGCCGAACATATAGCCTACAGCTCATTGGCTGTGAGAACGAAACAAGTGTTATGTCCAGTTATGTACAGCACACAACATAATTTTCTTGTTTACAATACATGAAACGTTAATTAAGGTAGGTCACAAAGGGTTAAATAAGTTTTGCCTAGATCGGTCTGCCGAACAGTCGTTCTGTACAGGGACTCCGTACTAAACGCGGCTTGCCTGCAGGCGTTCTACCTAGCACGTGTTTTGCCCTAAAGGCGTTCCGTCTACATGCGCACTGCCTAAGTCGTTTAGTGTAACAAGCGTATTGTCTGCGCCGTTTTGCCTGACAGGCGTTTTGCCTAAAGGCGTTTAGACTGTATCATAGGCGGAAACTAAATTAGGAAAAACGATGGGTAGCTACTTACGCAGCGAGAAGTTCTGAGATCTAATGCCAGCTAGGGTTCACGATGGATTTGCTTTCCTGCCATCGGACTGGCTGGCATTATAAATACTAACTCATTAAAATGAATAGTTATTCCGAAAGTATCTTCGTTGATATTTCTATTGGAGACATTTTAAAAACACTCTTCCGCATGGCTGATATCGAGATGATGTCGGCCATACCTTTTTTTAGTAATTTTTTCGTAATTTGAAAATTAGCAAAATTATGACTTCTGGCCAAACGTGGAAGACACAATTGCCTAGGCACAAAAGAATTTATCCGTTGCTTAAAAGCAGGTCGCGGTGGTGTAGTGGTTAAACTACTCGTCTCTTACATAGGCGAACCGGGTTCGATTTCCGGGGGAGTCACTCCCAGATTTTTGCATGTGGGAAACGTGCCAGATGATGCCGCTGCTCAGAGGGTTTTCATAAGGATCTCCCGTTTCCACCACCCTTTCATTCCGGCGCTGCTCCATACTCATCTCGCTTCACCCTTATCAGCTCTCAAGATATCTATGTTAATAGCGGCCCAAATATCTTCACCTACTAACTGCAGATGAGTACAGACGACTTTAAAACAGTCCAGCAAGAATACGTTTGAAAATTACAACGTCCAAAATGATTTTTATGACAGCCGTAACGACAAAGTTCGCTTCCTTTGGTTGCCAAGAGTAATCGTTACAATGCCACGGGACATCAGCACTCGAACTGAATTCACAATATGCAAGACAACTTCCCACCTTCTTGCTGTTTCTCAAAGAATGTAAATCATACGTGTTGTGTTATACTATTTTCGTCAATATCGATTTTATAGTAAACCTACTTTTTGTATGAAAATGGGAGACAATGTAATTTTTTATGTAAAAGGCGGTGAGTTGTTTGATCGTAAACGTGGAAGTCTTTTAACACATTATAATTCTTCGAGGGCTTTCATGACAAGAGTTGGTTAAAAGTTCCTAAATCTGAGATACTTACGATAAATCCGAAAACAAGAAAGTCCTTTAGAAGGTTATGGAATATTATGCAACGGCAGCTTTCCTTAAAAAAGTTCCATTTCCATAGGTTTAACGGATTGTTATGCTCGGTAGACAATTATGAAAGCGTCTCGAACGTTATCAAATTGCAACACGTTCCCAGCTTTATTAATTATCAACTGACGGCAGCCGAGAAGAAATAAGTGATTACTTATTTTGAACGATTATATTAATTGTACTATCAACAGTAGACAAGCAATAACTGTTTCTAAAAAAGTAAAGTGGAACACTTGTTTTGTAAAGACACAGAACGTAAAACAAAATACGAGCTGTTTGCTGTGGCGAAAATTCCGTAAAAAATAACATGGTGGGGACTTATTGCTGTTAATGGTCCTCCCAATTTGTCATGTGTCTCGCTGAAAGCAGCCATACATATACTGATTATTGAAAAACTATAAAATATTTCAACATAAGGTTTTTTCAGGATATATATGAAAGACGATATTTCGTTGCCCATTCAAAATTCGGTCACTAAATGATATATGTGGTTGCTGAAAAGTGTCAAGCTAGTAATATATATTCTTTTGTAAAAAAAACTGTGTTTTAAACTTTAGAGACGAGGCTGTATCATTTCTGAACTAATTGCCTTTTTGAAACACCGCTTAAAACACCGCTTAAAACTCTCGGTAAACAGAATACACGCGAAGCTTGTTTACGCCGTTTTCCATCGCCATCGCAAAGCTTCCCTACGGCTGGATGTGACCTTGAGGCGTTTCAAATTGTTTACTAGGAATTCCCTCCTGCCTGGACCTTTTTCCTGAGTTTGAGGTCGAGAAGGAAGGAAGCAATAAAGGCGACACTGCCACGCGCATTAAGTGCGCCATCGCCGCTAAGTGCATGACATTTTGAAAGCACTCAACAGTCTTCTTCCGAAGTGTATGAACCTTCCTATGAACAGCACATTGAATCCACGTTTGATAGATTGTCGCAGGAAAACTTATATTTCAAACACTTGAAGCAGCAGGTAGACGGCAGCCTTCGCATGGTTGGCTGGGACAAAGGCCGCAGGACGACGCCCAGGTAGGTTGAAGGACAGCGTCCCTGACGGTGCGTGTTGGAACTAGCGAGGGCCATGCCGACAGTCCTCCAGGGAAATCACATAAATGACGTGGCGGCGGTCGTGTCTCCGAGCAAGTGCCTAAACACGCGCGAGATCTGACCCTCGGGGAGGATGATGAGCTGGACGAGACCCTCTGAAGAGAGATAAACTACACCACGCGAACCATCACACACACATACACATACACATACATATATATACATATATAGGCGATTAAATTTAGCACTTTTGAAATCAAAATTTTGAAAAATTTCACTGTCGCTACTTGCATATATTTGAACGTGTACATTGAGTTGTATGCGCCTATTAAAGTTGGTAACGACGAAGGGAAAATAATGCCATGCCTTCAATGTTGAATTAAAAGTTTCAAGTAACAATTTGTGAACAACAAAATTGTTTGTTTTCTTCTCAATTATTTAAAATGCATATACGTTCAAGCATGAACAGTTTGGTAAAACATTTGCTTTTCTGATAATTTCACAGTTTCACTTGACCGGCGCACGAACAAAGTGATCTGGCAATTGCGTTGTTAATTTTACATATAGTGGAATAATACAAAATGTGCAATAAGTAGATCAAACTCAGGGCTTTCAAAAGTGCTCAGTTTACCGTGAATAGAATATGTACCTCGCACCCAATTTTTTTTTTTTTACCTAGCGCAATTTCATAACAACGTTAATAATTTCCCAGCAAAAGTATACTGCATTTTGAGTGCGTTTTTATATTTTTTCTTCCTTTTGTGGTTTGTTCACCGATGTACAATTTAGCATCCCAAAAAAATGGTTATGAGAATATTTTGCTGTTTTTTTTCCGTAGCCGGGAGTTTTTTCCGCTAACCAGTTGTTTTTAACGCCACTGATACTAAAACACGAGTGCAGAAAACTATTTCGTTTAGAAAATATCAATGCTGCAATAGGGTTTTGTTTTATTTCTGCGCATAAAACAAATTATACGTCCCCCCTCTTATTTTTAATGCTTTCGGTTTCGTTCGACGTGGAAATGTTTTCCAAATCCTGAAAGGACGTAGGATGTACTGGAAGATGGTATTTTCTAATGCTGAAAAGCCTACATCCTCATGGTGTATGGAGAATGTAGTAAAAATGCTGTTCGTTCTTGTAATGTGTACGCTGAACGATATCACAATAGACGTCAGCCATCTCGACAATTATTTGCGAACCTCTTTAACCAGTTACGGGAAACTGCAAGTTTAACATCTCAAAAACGTAAGAGAAACAAACGAGTGTCCGGAGTAGAGGGTGATATTAATGTTCTATCTGCTGTTGCTGTAAATCCGCAAGGTAGCTCCCGTGCAATCGCAAGAGGAAGTGGCAGAGCCAGGCAAGTCGGTACATCCAATTGTCATCTAACGATAGCACATAAACTACATGTACTAGAATCCTGCAAAATACTCCTTTGACATTCTAATTTCCTCGGGTTTTATATGGTTGACGGGGATAGGCACTGTTCCATTTGAAAAAAAAATGTAAGTTTGTTAAAGAAATACACGTTCTTATACTTATTCAAATCTGTGTCTGGGCTTCAATTCTGTGAAAACAGCACATCAATAGCATCTTTCAATTCCGAAATATTTGCGATGAAAAATTTTAGGTGATTCATTCCGTATAATTCGAACATATGTACAAATCCGTACAAATAAATCTTTGTACAAATGGGGAAATAAATCATTCTTCTGCGGACTCAAAAAACTATTTTTTGCCTCATTCGATGACAGCAGAAAATTTACGGTGCTCAATACTGTTTAGTGTAGCACAATAAATTTCCGGTTGCGGACTTTAGAGATGGGGAAAGCTATTTACGTACACAAGATTGTCGGGGCAGGACTAGACAACGGCTTTGTTAAGGAACTGTCGAAGCCTACTGTGATACCGGTAAAGTACAGAAATTCGATATCACGATGACCGGATTGGGAATTGAACCCGGGTCTTTCCGAATGCAAGTCCAGCGTTGTAGCGCTGCGCCATCTCGCTGGGTGATGCGGCTTTGACTTAAAACATGCCAATACACGTGACACACGCATCAAGGCTTGAACACTTTACTTTAGGGAAAGTTTGTTTTCTGGGATAGTTTTTGTGTACCTGGAATAAATGGATCATGCCATCCATTCCCCACTTCTTGACCATTTCTTTCATGACGAAAAGGTTACTGCGTGACACAGGAAGCGATCATACACACAATATGGCGTCGTGACCAGACCACAAGGTTGCCACTTCCAAAACCTCAACGCGCATGTGCAGAATATAAAAAATGATGTTTTGCAGCAGTATCAAAATGGTTTGCCCTGGTAAACACGAATATTTTGGGGCACCATTACATATATACTTTAAAAAAAAAAATTTAGTAAGCACCAAATGGCTTTAGTACTTGTCAATGTGGTACTGTGCACCATAGTTTTTTTTCAACAACAAATAAGTTTTTCGCCTTCGAAAGCATCAACCAAACATACTTCGTAAACACTAACCTTATCTTTCAGTGAACAACACGAAGGAAATGAAGTTCACAGATTTCGTTAACTTACGCGAGAGTAGGAACGTTCCATTTTTACAAATAAATCCATGGGTTTGTAAAAGAAAGGCATTCATTACAACTTAACAAACTCTCCAAGTCTTGAAAAAAAAACAACATTATTTTCCTATCAGCAGCCTACTCCTGTGTTGGACTGGAGCTATCCCAGAATAATTCACGGGTGCTAAAACCACAGCCAGCTTCTGTTCTAGCGAAGAATCTGATTCCAGAACCGTCCGTGTATGTCAGAATAAGACACTGGTGCACAGTAAAAAATGGCCAATGAAAAATCATTAACTCGTAATTCTTTTGCTTGTTACTAAAAATAATTATTTTTTTTACTGATAAGTTTGGCAGACAAGTAACCGTAATTTTGTGTATATTTTCTTTAGGGCATAAAAAAGCATGACATAAAAAAGCATCGACACCATATATATTTCAGAATGTATTAAACACACGTGCAAACATAAAAATACATTTTCTCGTAGTTTTTATTTATGAACTAAATTGGGTTTCCTTGTACGCCCACGATATATAAATTGCATCTTTGATAAGACGGTTATGGAAAGTATGCTACTTGGAACGTAAAGGCTGAGTAGCGCAGAGATTATCAATCGTGAAAACGCAGAAATTATTAATCGGGGATGCATTACGCCAGATCACCTTTCTTGGCAACACCACAGCTTAGTTTCCTGTTAAACGCAAACTGCGCCTGCTGTTAGACAGCTCCCACAGACACAACGCTCACGGGTTTTATCTACTTACAGGTATTTTGACTCTTCATTTGCATTCTATGCCTGGGTAGTCGATACTGTAGACACGCGACGCTAATGAGCCAGGTTTTCTTTTACAGCCCAATGAGACTGTAGCAGTAAACTACCAACAACTTTTAGTGCGAACTTTAGACAACACTCAAACATAAAATACTGTAATCAGTAAGTTCTTTGAATAATTAATTTACTGTGTTTAAAGATTTTCTCTTGTTAAATTAATCCCTGCTTGTATAATACCTTTACAGCCTGAGAAGTTTTGATAAGAGGAATTCTTTTTACTTAAGGACTACGTTTGATTGAAATATGTAATTTTATTATTACCAAATAAGCAGAAACTAATGGCAGTGTGTATTTTTCCCTATAACTTTTTTCAGTTACAAATTATATTCCAAAGACACACATGAGAAAATATCAAAGTCAAATAATTGTAACAAAATTTCGTAATAACTAAAAATTGTACAAGTAAAGCGAAATCTTGTAGGAACTTAAAATTTGAATGAATGAGAACTGCAAAAGGCGGAGCCAATAATTCTTGCACTCTCCCGGTATTAATTCACACCGGTTTCGCATTTTACCCTGGGAGTATATGCTGAACAAGTAAGACGCTAAACTCACAAGTAT
>NQII01004092.1:128302-151369 GCA_002778355.1 Clitarchus hookeri | reverse complement strand
GCCTCCCACTAAGGCGGTGCCCTTGCTGCTGGGTTCAATTCCCGGCCAAGTCCCTCCCACTTTCCACACGTGGGAATCGTGCCATCAGATGACGCTTGTAGGAGGGTTTTCTTGGAGATCTCCGGTTTACCCCACCCTTGCATTCTGCCGCTGCTCCATATCCACCTCGTTTCACCATTATCAGCTCTCAGGACCTCTCAAACCTCTGCACTCAACACATGCATACGCCGGCCTCGAAACGTCGGCAGTTGACAGATACGCAAATACTGATTTACTGTATTCACGGTTTCTTCAAACGTTTTGAATACAGACTTTGAAAGGTCACCCCATGTATGACGTATTTGGTTATTTCTTAAATACGTCATGTATAAAACCACATTATTTTTGTTCTATTGAATTTTTATTTATACTTTATTCACAAATAATAATATTTCGTTGATAATTTCAACATATAAAAACAAGGAGAAAATATTTGTGTTGGTAAAACCTAGTAACAAATAATTCCTAGGCAAAATAGTATTACTTTGAGAGCGCACGAATCCGGTGCACTGTCCCTTTGGTGTCATTTTCTATACTCGGTTAAGCATTGTTTGCAACACGCACAGGAACGTCTTGGAAGTAGAACTTCAGGAGGGCTTCAGAAAAGTTGGAAGTAATCGTGAATGGACTATATAGAGAGCTTTGTCACTTCCCCGACATACTTTTAAGGTTTATTATTTCCAGGGTAAAATGGAAATTATAACACGACCGAAAACTTCACCTCAGTATTTTACGTAACCCACTACATAGAATTGATTAACATCAAGATATGTAAAGTGTATATTGAAATAATTCATGCAAACGAAATTTAGGGGGTTTACAAAATATGCCGCAAACAGTATTTCCACGGATTAATATGCCTAAACTATTCGCAACTTGTACATTGCATGACATTCTCAAATTAAACGCATTGCATTTGTAAATTAAAAAAAAAAATAAGCAAGAAAAGCAAGAAAAGTTTTCTAATTCTCTGGAAATGTGCATCATAACGGTAATCATATATCATGTCTAATGTCACAGAATGTTGATAAACTAAACCAAAAGATATACCCAACTGCGTTTAAACTACAGAGTATTAAAACTGGAGTCTCTAATGCAATAAAAATGTTTCACCTTGGCTGCGACGAGACAGAATACGAACCAGTGTCGAAATATATCAAATTTACAGCGAGGCAGAATATACAGTCTATTTGCGGAATCTTCACACTTTTTAATCAACGCTTTAGAAAATCACCCATGCATGAGTTTTTGGTTTTTTTCCTAAATATATAATGTATCACAAGTGTTTTATAGTTATCTTAATATATTCTTTTTATGAATTTAAGTTTTATCTGCATTTTATATTTAAATGAAAATATATTGTTTTAAATTAATATAAATGAAAACGGAGAGAAACTAGGTGTGTTGGTAATGCTTAGCAAGAAATAGTTATTATGCAAAATATTACTGAACTGAGCCCAAGAATGCGGTGCATCGTTCTTTTGGTGTAATTCCTTAGACTTGGTTAAAGTTTATTCTACTCAGGTTAGGAACAAAAAGATATTTCTATGATAGGGTTTGACATAGGGAAAATTTATGCCGCTAGGAGCGTAATGTTCCGAAATGTAATTTTCTATCAAAATGATAATCTACGTAAATGATAAAAGAGAAAAATTTTACTTAGTTATGAAGTTCTTTTATACTTGATTTACGATTATTGCAATTATCCTGGTATTTTTACGTAGGAAATAGAGAAAATCTGGTACACATGTGACACTATCTCTTACCTAGTGGTAAAAATTGTTGCTTGCCAAACTTTTAACATTTATCTTCCCAGCCTGTAATAGAAGTAACCTCAACTTGGTTAAGCTCTGTGGAGAAATAGCCTAGAAGTAGAACTGTAGCAGGGCATCTGAAAATATGGAAGTACCCATAATAGTGAATGTACTATATATCTGCGGTACAACGAAAAGGCATTTTAAGAATAAAAGAAGTTGGTTGTGAGATATGTAGTGAAGGAGGGGCGATGAAAGGGACTAATTATGCCTTCCTGCAGGATAGCCTACGATGATGCGGGGGGATAGGTGGAATTTAGGTGGAAATAACAAGCTATCATCTGCTGCTAGGGGGTTTGGGAGGGGAGGCGGGAAATGCCCGCGGTATGACTAAGCAGGGGCGATGAAGTCAGCCGACCGGCCACCTGGAGCGCTGCTGGCACGTGCCCCACCTGCCTCACCAGCCCCCCTATCTTACCTCCTACCGGCGACATCCCTTCCGACCATGTGTGACCAGTGTTACCAACCCAGTCCATCTTACACCAGATTTGGTGTATTTTATTTTCTACTTATTGGACAAAATGATTAGGCTTTTCTAGCGTTTTTTTTTCCTTTCGCTCATGGTGGACAATTTTCTGGAAGGGAAATGAAGTATAACTGGAGTGTCCAAAAATTATAATAAATGTGCTTGTGATGAAGTAGTATATTTCTATCATTTTATCATCATTCTTACATATTACCTTATAGATGCTATTACAGTTTCTTGCTAAGTTTTTTCACAGTCGCATTTAAATAATTCGCGCGTTTATGTAAATTCAACTGAGTAAAAAAAATCCGTTTAAAAAAAATAAGGATAACTTTTATTTTAAGCTGTTAAATTTAATGTACATATGTGACCGTTATTCTCGCAACGTGGCGGATTTTCACTCGCGGCGTAGTGGAATTCTCGGCCTAAATGTTGGCAGCACTGGGAGTGACGCATGTCAGCTGTTCCCCAGTCGGTCAGTTTACACTTCTCACGAGGCGGACACGACCGGCCGGCAGGCAGCTGCCGCTGGCCGAGGCGCGCGTGCGCAAGAGCGACTCAAATGCGCGCCCAGGCCCCGCTAATTTCGGAATTACCTACGGTACACCACCCGTCATTACTCCGCGCGTCTCGGCGGCCCATGGTCGCGTCACGCTCGCGTCGAGACGACCTGCCCCACACCGTGACTCACCGTCGTGCCATCTACATATTAAAGTCTGACGCGACCGTGCAGTTTTCTCACGAAGTGCCCTTCAATTCCCGAAATATAAAAGTCAAGAACAGAATTTCAAGTACCTTATATATTTCGATGGGGTTCCATTTATTGAGTATTTACACTTGTATAAACATAACTATCAGATACAGCAATAATTGAAAAATGTATTAAGTACTAAATCAGTAAATACCCAAAAAAAGGTTAATATAAAATTTAATTATGAACAATTATATAATAAAAATTTTTAACAGAATTTCATTTTCTTAAAAACGTATATTTAAAAGTGTTGTTAAAAATAATTCTGTTTCTACGATAAATGTATATATACATGTATAATTATGTATATATGTATATACATATATAGCGAATTTGAAGCTAATACTATTTTCTTAGTTTTAAGTCAACTATTTTGGCCTATTTACTGATTTAGTTGTTTATACCCCTAATTTTTTAAATCAGAAAATATATACTAACAAATATTGCTAAACGTAGATAGTTAGCAACGTTCAAATAACTTGTCAGTAAATTTAACACCTCAAAGATATTGTTACTCACTGTAGCTCGCACAGCAGTTTACACCACCTGCTGCAGTGCAATTTGTTTGCCAAATTTCGTAGGAATCTGTCAATTGTTTCCCGAAATATTACATGACTTTCACAAAATTGTAACACTGGTGTCATAAGTCGGATGGAGGCATTTAATTTAAGAAAACAATTGCAATTAAGATTACAGTAGGATAATAACTTATATGGTAAATTTGTAAATATAATAGTCGTAACAATAGGCCAAGGAATTATTTTGAAATTTTTGAATTCTAACTAGAAAAATATCCGTAGACATAGATGCACTCCGCTCTTTAATCGAAAGTTTAAGTGGTCAGATAAATAACAAAATAGATAATGTAAAAAGTAAACTTAGTAGTGGTAGTGAATCTGTAAATAACCAAATAAGTAGTGTTAGTGAACTGGTAAATGAGAAAATATACAGTGTTAGAGAGAGCGTAAACGAAAAGGTGGATAGAAAAATAGACAGTGTGAATGAATATGTAGACCGAAAGATAGAAGGTGTAAGCGAATTAGTGAGCAATAAAATAGACTGCGTGGACAAGAAAGTTGACAGCGTGAGCGAGAGAATGGACAATGTTAACGAAAGGATGGAAATGTTGAGCAGGAAATGAAATAGGAAGTAAACGCCTTCAAGAAGGAATGGCAGGAATTGGTGCAGCAGCAGGGGAGAAGACATGCGGTGGCTGAGGAGGAGCCGAGATCGATCCCCACCGAGGCGAATGTGGACATCTAGGAGAAGCTAGTGGTCGCAGCCAATACTGCCATCTCAGGAGAAGACCAGCAGTTATACAGTGTGGGTACACTTCAGCCAGCGGTGGGTAAAGACAGCGTCACAATAAACCCCGCCTTCTACGATGGACAGACACCTTGGCGTGAATACCTGCACCAGTTCGAAATCATTGCCGCCCTGAATGGCTAGACGGAACAGCAGCGGACGTACTACGTGGTGGCTGTACTGAGGGGACTGCACTATCATACTGCAGTCGCTGCCAGAACATCGACTGGAATACTCCACTTTGGTGTNCGGCTGTACTGAGGGGACTGCACTATCATACTGCAGTCGCTGCCAGAACATCGACTGGAATACTCCACTTTGGTGTCGATTTTGGAGCTGCGAATTGGCGACCAATACCTGCGACACGCTCACCATGCCCAACTGCGAAGCCGCATCCAGCGACCAGGGTAACCACTGCAGAAGCTGTGGCAGGACATCGTGAGGCTGACACACCTGTCTCTGGAGAGGTGCTCCGAAAAGCAAGTGACGTCATCGCAATCGACTTTTTCGTGGATGCTGTTACCGATGCGGATGCACGCCGAGCTGTACGCCTGGCATGCAGCAGACATGCCAGGCCATCCTGCACAACATGCAGGATGGCCTGGCCCGAGCATTAGAGGTGGAATCAGCGAAACAGGAGCCGATGTTCCGGCATGCAGTACAGGCAGCTATCTCGTGCAATCACGAGGAAGGAGATAGCGTCCTGGAAGTCTTGGGGAAGTTGTAGANCATGCAGTACAGGCAGCTATCTCGTGCAATCACGAGGAAGGAGATAGCGTCCTGGAAGTCTTGGGGAAGTTGTAGACCACAACGAAAGACATTTCTGCTAGAATATGTGCTATGAAACCCAGTTTTTGTCCACCTAATCGTCTGTAATGTTTGGAGTGTGGCCAGCCAGGACACTTGGAAATCCAGTGCCTGCAAGTAACTGCAGGACCCGGCAGCCAGAAGTGAGTACGGCCGAGAGCTTGTTAAGAAGACTGGAGACGACTGCGACACCTGTCCCTCGTCGACGTAGGCACCGTGAATGCTGGAACTGTGGAAACAAGGAACACTTAGGAGCCTGGTGTCCAGGAGTGCCACCCGAGACTAGTCATCGAGGTACTGGACAAGGGACAGCTACACGAACAATTCGAACTGACAGCCACAGTAATGACTATCCAAATCACAGTCCCATCGAAACAAATGGTAACATTCTATCTGAGGAAACGAGGAAAGAACGCTAAATAGTGGTAAGAAGAACAAGGATACTGGACTCGGATCGCATAAGAAGTCACCCCGCAGTTAATGCAGGCGAGGAAACGAGAGAAGTCTAGTTTACAGACGAAGCTGCCCATATGCATCTTAGAGAGAAGGAAGACAGCCAGGGGGCAGGAGACGAGCACATCCCAGTGTCCAGTGGCATCAAGAGGAACACTCGATGAGGTCCGAGAGTTGCAGACCATGCATTCAAGGAAGGACGGCTAGTGTGGCTGTATGAAATAAACACCTTCGGGTTAACACATCTCAGTGCCAAGGATGTTGGGAAGGCCCTTACCAAATTTTGAACCGAGTAAGTGACTAAGTGACATTTCCTTCCAGATCTGCCAGCGGGAATCCTTGAAAAAAAAGTTTAAAGTCATACACATCGACCNGGGGGGGGGAGGCCTCCGCTTCAGCTTCACGTGTCTGGAGATTTTCCATGCCACGTGCCTATTCGAAGGCGACAGCAAAGTGCGCTAAAGGTTGAAGGGGGTGGGGTAAGGGGGTGAGGGAAGTGAGCCAAAGGCGTGCTATAATCCTCAAAACTGTCACGCGACAAATTTCTGTTCTTGATTTTATGTTTCAGGAATTAATGTGTTATTTTTCATACTGCCAGAGTGATTTTGAATACCCTAAACTAGAAACTTACAAAGGTGACTGCTCCAGACATAAAATTAATAAAAATTTCATACCACATATTTAGGTTTAATTTTTTCATACTGTAAGATTGTTAGGCAGACTATGCGATATTATGTTACTTTGTGCGTAGAGGCGCTCGAACTATATTACGCATTTCANAAGATTGTTAGGCAGACTATGCGATATTATGTTACTTTGTGCGTAGAGGCGCTCGAACTATATTACGCATTTCACGCATACTTTTTTATTTTCCAAGAAAATGTCTAATCGGCCTGCATCTCGTTACAACCAAAACATCATTACTCATTTTTCGATATCGTATATTTTTTTTTAGTACAAATTTGAGGGCTTTCTCTTCTCTAGCTATGGTTAATGTGTTTGTTATAAATATGGGAACANTTTTTTTTTTAGTACAAATTTGAGGGCTTTCTCTTCTCTAGCTATGGTTAATGTGTTTGTTATAAATATGGGAACAATATTGTTACAAGACGTCAGAGGGGCGTATCCAAGTTCGTGAGCACGGGCGGTTCTAGGAAATTACATCTGGGGGAGGGGGGTATATATATATGAATTATCCTAGCTCAAACGGGGTTTCCCCCACGGGACAATTTTGAATTTTCCGGATCAAAATAGTGCTGTTGTGAAGTATGTTTTGTGGTTTATAACAAACATTTAGTTCTACATATGGCAGGAAATATTCAACAAATATGAGCTAACTGCAACAACATATAAAACTTAAATATTGCGATATATTTTAAATTCAGAGTCATTATATTTTTGGTATCTGATAGTGTCAAAGATAAGACGTTTTTACAACATGCAGTTGAGTCTTGANATTCAGAGTCATTATATTTTTGGTATCTGATAGTGTCAAAGATAAGACGTTTTTACAACATGCAGTTGAGTCTTGAATGGCAAAGACTAAGATTATTTTTAGCACAACATACACAGAAAATAATTCAATTTTCGTTTTCAAATTTTAGTAACAAATTAAAATCACACAAGTGTACAAATACAAATATTAACGAAGTAAACTGTGATATAAGATTACACACAACTGCAGTTCTTCAGAATGAGTACAAAATCTCTCGAAGCACTGAAGAAAGTATTGAAACATTGTAGAGTTTCTGTCACTTCAGTATAAAAATTNGAAGCACTGAAGAAAGTATTGAAACATTGTAGAGTTTCTGTCACTTCAGTATAAAAATTTCAGTCGTCTTCCTTTCTGCGAAGCAAACTAGTAAATAGCTGGGTCTGGATTTGTCATCAAAGAACCACTTTTTTCGCGTTAGATTGAATTGACAGGCAAATGGTGAAGGCGATGACTGATCATGTTAGCACGCAGATCTGTTTTGATGCGTTTCATAGTTAAGAAACTCCTTTCTCAGATGCTGTACTCACAGGAATCACCAAAATAAGTTTCAGAACATTGTTTTAAATCTTGAAAAGTAATTTCCATATTACTGACCTCTCTATAAAGTTGGCACATGCTTGTGCATGATGAATATATTGTTTTTGCGAGATCACGCTGTTTTGTTAGCTGAATTAAAGCGTCGTTGTCAGTACTGTGCGCTTCTGCAAGGCTGCCCAATATTTCTGAATTCATAAAACACTTATGATGTGGGATCGCAGGCAGACACAGCGCTGACTATGTCAGTATTTTGAAGAAATCTTCGTTCCATTTCTTGCAAAATGTTATCAATTATGAAGAAAAAAATGGATTTCAATCGAATTCGTCAGTAATATTATCTTGTGTACAAACTTCTACTCTTCCCACGGACTCTGTTACAAAGTAATCGGTTAGGCGAACACTAATTATTTGCTTTCAGGAACTGCTACACGTACTGAAATCAGTTCTTTGTTATTCGTCCATCACCGAAGGACAGGGAATGAGAACATTAAAGCTTTCTTCGACGATTTTCTTGGCCTCATTATAAAATGTTCCAATCTTATCTTCTGTTCGTAAACGCACAATTTCTTCTTTTGTTGATTCAATTAGTTTAAGGCACTGCCCGAAATTCAAATTTAGAGATTGCACATACAGTGACATTGAATTAACAGTTGACAATATATAATCTAGGCAAACCAGAAATACGATAATATCAAAACAAGTAAATTGACGAAGTAGACCTCGCTTCAGCAGCTTCTTTATTTTTTTTTTTTTTAACACTTTTCCAGTTCTTTAACAACACAGTTGATACGTAGTCTGAAGAAATGTACACCGAAACCCATCTAGTATCACTGTGTTAGGGGACATTCAATTTGTCCATTCCACATGAAGTTTGTGACTTCATAAACACATTATGACGTAATGTTGAAGAACACTGAATCATGCAAATAGCTTCTAGACGTTCAAACGTTTTTCCAACAAATTTAACATTTTTTTGATACGTCTACAAGTACTAAATTCAGTCTGTGTGCATGGTAGTGGACATAAGAGCAAGGATTATTAGCCACATGTCTTATCAGTACCTGCACTCCGTTCAAAGCACCAGACCTTACTGATGCACCACCAAATGATTGTCTGACACAGTTAGTTAGGTCGAGCCCTACAGAGTATAAAAAGCAAGTAATTGCCTTAGCTAGGGCATGAGCGTTCAGCTGATCCAACTCTATGAACCCAAGAAATCGCTCCCTGATTTCCGTGACGTGTAAATATCGTATGCATGTACTCATTTGTTCTGTGAGCCCTTCATCGCGTGCTTCATCAACAATAAGACTGTAGACAGTACTTCCATATTTGATTTCTCTGACAACATCTTGTGTAATTACAGAAGTTGCTGCTTGCAGTATGTCATTTTGTGTAATGTTTGAAGTGTATTTAGCATTTTGAGGCATATTATTTAACTTTGAACTCAAAGATTTATTTTCCAGACAAAGTAAGTTGATCAATTCTTGGAAATTACCCACATTGTTGAAGTATTGGGACTCAGTTCCCTCTTCGCCACAGCACTTACTGTAAATATCTTTATCCAAACATTTTTTGTGTTTCCGCAAACCAATATTTTGCCGACAGCAAAATATAACTCCTGTAATAAGATACTTCAACGTTTCTCGGTTTTCCATTATAGTTTTAGTTACTTGATCATTAATTTAGACTGTGACTCGTCCAGACTGTTTTGTATGTAACCACTCTTGGAACTTAGCTAATGAAAGTTTATGAACATTTGAATTTTCGTGTTTGGTTGCCATATTGCCAATGTGTTTCCAATCTGAATATTCTGTAGAAGTAAAACGTCTTCACACATGTTGTCTTTCACTGCGAAATGACGGTTAACAAAAGAGAATACCGCATTTTTTTTTATAGAATATCCTAACAATCAACTTCTTTGGAACGACCTTTGTTTAGCAGCTATAATATGACGCGGAAAGTTTGCTTTTGTTCTGTGGGACCATTTTTACAATCAGGGCTTATATCTTAACTCACCACATCTTTCTGTCGTGCAGTACCATCCGAACTTGTTGTGGGCAGTTCCACGCGCTCAATTTTTGTTGCAGGGACCCAATTGCTGGGCTTTATTTTTTTCGACAGATGCCCGTACGCTAAATACCACCATCTTCTTTAGCTGGTGATTTCACTTAAAACCGCTTCATTGCAACATATTTACTAAAGACTGTCTAAGCCATCGGCCATGAAAGGCTAGTAATCAATTGATTACTTCTTAACTACACTAGCGACTTCGTAAACTAGTAAAAGTGTGAAAAAACTGAAACTGAAACATTTTTACAATGTGATAAGGAATTCATAAATTTTGCGCTGGCATGTGCTGTAGAGAAACACATCCGATTCCACTGTCGTCGCACTGCTCCGTGTTGGTACTGGAGCTCAGCTCACTGCTATCAGACAGCAACGTTATGTTATACGACAAAAAGTAAGTGATATGTCCATGGCAGGGTAACAAGCCGCAACAGACTTGCACAGCTAGCTATGCAGATTATTACTACACGATACCTGCCCAATATACTAAATATTCAGTTTATTGAGCTGTGAAATAGAAAATAACGTTTCAGCTAAAAAAAATATGTATATTCGCCTCAAAATTTTGGGTGGACCCGGCCGATCCGCTAAAACCGCGCCTGTTCGTCACGAATGTAAGTCATAATAAAGAAACTGTACTTGATTTTTAATTTATTCACACAGCTGTTATTATTTACAATATTTAACTACCTGTTACCAACATTATTCTTTATTACTCCTGTTATTTTCAGCGAACGCAATGTTAAATGTATATCTCTTAAAGTCCTCATAATTATCTCTATACAGGTTACATGCACACGTAATTCACATTCACTATTTACACATAGTCAATCTGTGTATTGCCGTCATTCCAAATGTATGTCACTCACACATCCAGTTCAGTAGTCCCGCCCGTCAGTCTCACTTTCCACTGTACCGGTCCGTGGACTTCACTCTCGCTGGTCACTCTCGCCGCACTCGTCGCTCTGCTGGCTCGTCGTCTTCGCTGTCTCCGCACACCTGTCGCTTAACGTCGCACAATCATCCAGGCTCTAAACTGTTGGCTCGGAGGCCCGTTGCGACTTAAGTAGTTTTGCTGGCCCGATCCCCATGTCTCGATGAGAGTCATGGGCGATGACCAGAAATGCAATCCTCTGAAGGTCAGGAGCACACAAGTTCCGATTAGCTTATCTGGCCCACGCGACAGCTCGCCTTTGTAAATCGCCGAGCACTTTTTCTGCTACCACTATGACATTTGCACACACTGTTTCACTCGCTAGAGCGGGACGGGGTTTGGGAAGCAATGCGGAGCAGCAACATATAACCCTATTTTACACTAACCTGTCACTGAATGTCCGTTAGCGAATAATTATTTATAATTAATGCAGAACATTTAATTACATGTTATAGTTACCCATTTTACTGAGTTTATATTTGCACTGGATAGTGTCATCAGATACTATTGAATCACTACGTACCTTTAAAATTTTCACTTCTCAGAAAAATTAGCTACAAACAAAAATTATTCATATCGTACTTAATAGTAGATGAAAATGAAACTGCAACCTTTTGCTAATAGAGTAGCTTATCGGAGGGCGTGTGCTTTTTTTTGTTCCAATAACTGACAGTCTCGAGTCTCACACCCAGTAGCAATCTACATCTGACAGTAACCTCATTTTTCTGTCGAAAGTTAACAACTTAACTAATTTAGACTCACGTTAATTCGTGATTTAAGTTGTTGCTAATACGAATGTTTTGATGTATGCTCTACTTACAATGACGCATCCTTTGTTTCATTGTTACAGCCAATAAGGTGTAGGCTTTGTGTTTGTCTATAGTAATACATAATTACTAGTATTTGCCCGCGACTTTATGCACGTGCAATTCTTGTTTTCAATACAATATTTTTTTAAATAGTATGTTTGTCTTTAAAATAGTATATATATATATATATATATATATATTTAAATATAAAGTGTAATTGAATACAAGTCCAAAGAAAGAGGATTGATGATGTTAAATGTGGAGATTTTGTTATTAATCTACCGTGTCAACTTTGCAAACAATATTCTTTGCCATTTTAGAGGTTGACACCAAAACAACCAGGTTGAGGGGCGAGCTTACACGCGAGCACGCCATGTAAAACTGACCGCGGGAGAAACAGTCCTGCCTCAAGTCAACTCCTGCGAATTTGAGAGTTTGCCCCTGCAACTTACTTATCGTGATCGGGAAGCGAACTAAGGAAGGTCACTGGGAATCAATGGAATAGGCACACAAACATTTAAACTATTGAAATACTTAAAATAACGTTGACTTGCCGCCTAGTGCTATTTCACAGAGTTTCAGTAGCTTCAAATGACCATCTAATATTTTTCCCATACAAACTTTAAACCGACATTTCACCCCTTTAGGGATTGAATTTAGATAAATCCCTCTTTAGTGGCCGCCTACATTACATAATGAATGTTTACTCCAAGTTTCATGCTTCTAGGACCAATGGTTGAGGCTGGGCGTTGATATGTCAGACGGTCAGTTTTTCCTTTTATATATGTAGATAAGGAACTCAGGACAATAGCGCGGTTTACGAATCGGTTGTTCCCGGAGAAGATCATTGGTCACTGAGCCTCGCAGTGTACAATAACGGCTGAAAATTACTTTTACCAAAGGCTGTTCACAATCAACTGAGCACTTTTTAAATAAACCTTTCAAAAATGTCACTGCTCCTGCATGTACATAATTTAACGTGTGCACCTATGTGGCATGCGCCCAGTTAAGTTAGTAAAAACTGATAGAAAGTAGTCCCATCTCTCATCATTGAGTTAAAGTTGTACGGTAAACATATGTAAATAATGAAATAATTAATATGGTTTCCTGTTGTTTTTAATCAATTTAAGCGTACGAAATAGCAAATTTGTAAAATACTTGCCTTTCTAATAATTTTACGGTCTGAATTGACTAACGCATGTATAAAGTGATCCGGTCCGCATCACTATTAATTTCACATGTGGTGAAAGAATACACAATGTGTACACAAGTAGTCAAAAGTGCTCAGTTTGCCTTGAACAGTCTTTATATGCGTTACGTGCACGACTGTGTATACTGTATCTAAATGGGTAAAAAAAATTGTGAAACCTTAGATTAGAACAAAAACTTTGATTCAGTATTTGCGTTTCTTAAAAGCTGTAGTTTGGCTATCAGGATAAACTCTGACTGATTTATCACAATGCTTGATAAATATTAGTTCCTGTGTGTGCTAAGGCCTCTTAGCAGTGAGTGGGTCATTTAATTAACGATTTAGAATTTAATTACATTTTACAGCTTTAGATGCCAATTGGAAAAATTTAAGAAAGAGCAATCCTAAATAATTGTTTCCAGACGTTTTCCCAGAGGAACGTATTTCTGCCCATGTGCAGGGAAGGGGAGGAAACAGCTAATAGGTACCAGGTCCTCTGGCGCTACCCAGGGGTCCTTTCAACAAAAATGACTGCTGGCTTCACCACAGTATAAACAGTTTGATCAACAGCCAGGCGGGACAGGCTAGCTGTCGCCAACCTGGGTGCTAGACATGCTACACGATTGGGAGGACAAGAGCCCTCACAAGGGCTTGTACTTCCCCCGCGCTGAGGGAGTAGCGTCCCGGTGATGCACAATGGTGGCGGAGCAGAGAGTCGGGAGTTTGGAGGACAAGACAGCAAAGCGGCGGGCCAGAAGAGCGTCGAGTGGCGACGAAAGTGACCAGCTAGAGTGAAGTCTGCGCACAGCTAGTATCGGTACAGTAGATAGAGTGGCTGGCAGGCGGCACTATTGAACTTGATGCGTGAGTGTAAGACATTTCAAATTATTGCAACAGACAGAATGAACACGTGGTAATAATGATTGTGAATTAAGTGACTATAACCAATACAGAGACATTGAGAAGAACTTTAATTAAAATTGAGACGCTCACTGAGAAAATAAAAATAATTGTGGAGATATATGGTTAAATTTTGAAAATAATAGCTGTATGAATAAACAAAAATCAAATATAGTTATTTTATTTTTATTAAAACCCCCATCCCTCACGAACTCGGATATGCCCCCTGGTGTCTTGTAACTGTATTTTGGATTAAATTGCTATTTCTTTTAAATTTTACATGCAAATTTCAATATTTCATTAATAATTAATGTGAATAAAAACAGATAGAAAATATAGGTGTATTGTTAATGCCTAGTAAGAAATAGTTATCGTACAAAATATTATTAAGCTGAGTGCGCACGAATGTGGCGAGCTGTCCCGTCGGTGTCATTTTCTAGGCTCGGTTAAGCTTTGTTTGCATGAGTCCGAGGAATATCCTGTTCTTAAAGCTTTGACCGTGGCTTCAGAGAAGTTGGAAGAAACCATGAACGGAATATATCTTTCCTAGTTTCTTTGTGTTGGCTTCCAAAATCTTGTGGACTCCAATTGGCATACTAGTAGGTAATTTATATACCACGCTCTCGTAGTTGTAAAACGTTTATTTGGCGAGTGTTTTGAGAGCTCGCTAGCCAGTAATTCAATAGTGCAGCGGCTGACTGTTGAGAGAGTCAGTGACGGGAATGGCTCGCAATAAAAGGCGACCGACATCGTGCGAGGGAATCACCGTTACTCAGGCATGTAGAGTCGGGCGCAGACCAGCTGGCGTGCCAAATAACAACCCCCAATCCTGCAACTCCCTGCCTATCATGTGCAGTCGCTCCTTTTATTAAGAGAAGGTTATTGGCCGTTCCTTCCTTACCACACCAGCGGGGCAGCCCTAGCTCAATATCTACCCCATTTCCGTGGGCTAGAATTAGGGTTGTGTGGTTGGGGGTGGGCGGAGGTCTCTAGTTGGCTGGCTTTCCACTGTTAACTGGCCAAAGAAATTGGCCTACGCCAGCCTTCGCTGTGGCCTCGCTTTCATTTCGCCAGGNGGCTTTCCACTGTTAACTGGCCAAAGAAATTGGCCTACGCCAGCCTTCGCTGTGGCCTCGCTTTCATTTCGCCAGGCTCCTTGGATTGCAGCCGCCCTTTCTTTATCTAACACACACACAAGCACTCTCTCTCTCTCTCTCTCTCTCTTTCTCTCGCCGTCTCTCTTTGTTCCACCCTGGCTTCCGGCCTGTCTAAAGTCGGGTAGCAAGACGACAGCGACTGCAGTTGTGATTTTCGCCGTCGCGGTAATATCTGTTTACACGTGCATGAAAACGCAGCCAGATCTGTTACGTTGTGTGGCTAGGGTTGCAGCAGAAGTGGAGTTGTAAAGGAAGTGTATAACATATGGTCGGCAAGAAGATATATTTTGGGCGCTTCAAAAACACCAATGAAGGAATTAGCATCATTAGACTCTAGAAGTTACTGAGACATGCACACAAGATATAATAACATTGAAATATAATGTAAAATCCAGCATATGTAACAAATTAGTTCACACTCGCTATCACGACAGCAATGAGCACACAGTTTACAGTACCGCTGCAAGCACTTTCACAACTGCCATCAATTATCTAGGTCGACCTCGATAGTACTATCAGGACAGAGTTAGAGTAACTATCGAGCAGTTTACACTGCGAGAGTATTGCGAGAGTAACTATTGCGATCTTGATTTGCTATCGCCGTGTCAACTAGGCATAAGGAGACTCGTGTAAGAAAGGTCCAGTCCAGTTGTAAGAACGCATTGCGGCGTCGATGGAAAATAGTATAACTAATCTTCGCGTATGTTATGTTTCCTGAGAATATTCAACTGCCACTATAGGGTTTTAACACAGCAATCTTTTCAGAAAAGGTACAGCTTTGTCGCTGTAGTTTAAAACACTGTTATACAAAAGAACAAATTTCATGAACTTAGTGCTACTTACAGTGATTTTTGCTGAATTTATCACGTTTCAACGAACACATTTACATTTCAATAGCCAAATTTTTAACCTGCCAACAAAATATCGACTTTAATTTCTGTTCTGAGAAAAGAAAATTTACATTTAAATGTACCTTAGTTTTTTTTAAACATAATGTAGATACTGCTTACAATAAGATCCATATAAAAAACAGGGCAGCCCCATAATTGTGAGGAACAGTAAATTTCACCAGCGCTAAGAATGCTTCCGCGCTCTTACGTAGGTAATTAAGTTGGACACCGTTCACAACTCGTTCCCAGACACACTCTACGTGGATAAACTGTACGAGTGAGTTCCGAGGATAAGCCGTCGTAATTACGTTAACTAACAACGAGCGAGAAAACGGGGCGNGATAAACTGTACGAGTGAGTTCCGAGGATAAGCCGTCGTAATTACGTTAACTAACAACGAGCGAGAAAACGGGGCGAGCGAGCGTGCCGCAAGAAAGCTGCGCTCAAACAGTGGCAATCCAGCGTCCGAGTGTGGAACCTCCTCGTTTCAACGCAGTTGTGAATGTTTCCTCAGACGTTATTGGTTGACGACCCNGATAAACTGTAAGAGTGAGTTCCGAGGATAAGCCGTCGTAATTACGTTAACTAACAACGAGCGAGAAAACGGGGCGTGCGAGCGTGCCGCAAGAAAGCTGCGCTCAAACAGTGGATTTCAAGTGTCGCAATTCAGCGTCCGAGTGTGGAACCTCCTCGTTTCAACGCAGTTGTGAATGTTTCCTCAGACGTTATTGGTTGACGACCCNCCAGCGTCCGAGTGTGGAACCTCCTCGTTTCAACGCAGTTGTGAATGTTTCCTCAGACGTTATTGGTTGACGACCCTTGCTAAAGACAGTCGTCTAGTGAGGGGCATGTATGTTCGTTTCTTCACAATTTCTGAATCAAACATTTAAACAATCACTCCGTGTATGACGTGTCTGCTTTGTTTCTAGATATACCATGTATCACAAGCGTTTTATACTTAAGTTAAAATAAAAATTCAGTAATTTTAATTAAACTAAACATTAATGTATATTCTATTTATAAAATATAAACTTTCATTTATAATTAATACGAATAAGTACAGTGAGAAAATAGCTGTGTTGTTAATGCCTAGTAAGAAATAGTTCTTATGCAAAATATTATTAGACTGAGTGCGCACGAATGGGGTGCGTTGTCCCTTTGATGTAATTTTCTATACTCGGTTAAGTTTTGTTTGCATGAGGTGGAGGAATATTCTGGAAGTAAAACTTTAGCAAGACTTCTGAAAAGTGTAAAGTAACTGTGAATGGACTGCAAAGCGGCATCGCCTCTACGAGCAAGGCGCACGGCCGGCGTGCATTCTTTCCGTCGGCGACTTACCTGAACGTTACTATACCTTTATTGCACGCGACTCTGTAGCAAAGCCCAATGCGTGCCTGTGTCGTAGTTTCGTATAGATCCGGTTCGTATGTTTTGAGATACAGAGCAATAAAAAAACTTCATTTTTTACGCGGTGCTATTTTACAANGTATAGATCCGGTTCGTATGTTTTGAGATACAGAGCAATAAAAAAACTTCATTTTTTACGCGGTGCTATTTTACAAAACGGGGGACACATGAATGTTATTTCTTGACATATTTGATGTTTCTAATATGTACTTACAGCATACCAAGTTTGGTTGGGATTGAATGTGCTTTGTTTTCGTAGGTAAATTTCTTGGGGGCACGTTTAATAGTTTCGTCGAAAAAGAGGTTTCTTCAAACACGCTGCAGCGTATTTTAAGCACCAGTTAGATGACCAACTTAATGTATTCCACCTAAACAAATGTTCATGTCTTATTTGTGATTAAAATCCAGAANTCAAGCACCAGTTAGATGACCAACTTAATGTATTCCACCTAAACAAATGTTCATGTCTTATTTGTGATTAAAATCCAGAATCTAGCTCCCGAACGTATAGCAGTTTGTAANGTAGGTAAATTTCTTGGGGGCACGTTTAATAGTTTCGTCGAAAAAGAGGTTTCTTCAAACACGCTGCAGCGTATTTTAAGCACCAGTTAGACGACCAACTTAATGTATTTCACCTAAACAAATGTTCATGTCTTATTTGTGATTAAAATCCAGAATCTAGCTCCCGAACGTATAGCAGTTTGTAANCCACCTAAACAAATGTTCATGTCTTATTTGTGATTAAAATCCAGAATCTAGCTCCCGAACGTATAGCAGTTTGTAAACGCGATACTGCATACTCTAAAAAAAATTCTGGAAAACTTCCTAAACTGAATTGGAAGTTTTTAATCTACATATCGAACGGAAATACTAATATGGAATGTTTAGCGTCCAATCTGGAATCCGTTTAGCTACAAATATGGAATGTTTAGCGTCCCCCAATTCTTAGAACTTGGTACATATACTGCAGAGCGAGTGTCGTCCTGGATAAGGGTTGGCGATGGCATTATATTCAGACCTCGAAACTGGTTTCTGTGCGTGACTCCTGTAGTAGCGAGACTAGTGGTGAAAAAAATTTCAATTTGTGCTTAGTCATCCTGTACTTGCGCTTGAGTCCCCATAATTCCTCAACTTTTATATATATATATANATGGGCGGAAGTGACGCGTTGAGGCACAAACACAAAAACATAATACATTAACGGAAACATAAAATGTTCATTAGCACATACTTAACGAGTGATTCAATACATCAAATGTTTAAACAGTTGCTGGAAATGCATCCACCAACAGTCACGCATGCTTGGCGACCTCTACATATGGCGTGATTGGCTGACAATGGTGGCGTGCGTGAAATACCCGGCGTATTTTAATATGTTCGCCAATCACTCCACCGACGCTACCAAGCTTGCATTACTGTCGGTGGTAGCAATTTTGAGCAATTATTATAAACATTGCTGTAAAAAGGCATTTAGCGGCGACGTTGTAAATAAACAATGTGTTGCATTTCATGTGTTATTTTTGTAATTTGTGTCACTACAATAGCTCATTTAATAAATATTTTCACTCTTTATTGTTATTTCAAATAAAACGCCATGTTTTGTTTACGTATGCGCACAGTCCTGTAACTCCAAGACAACTTCAATCATTTAGTATCTAATTCCTATAACATTTCTATTTCTTTTACCCAAGGCTTGGAAAACATGTCCCAGTTTCTGTATAATTTTTGATTATATTATCGAAGTTATGTCTTTTCAACTGTTTCTTAATTATTAATTTTTAATTTTGAAAGTTTTACTAGTCTTTGGCAGTTGAAATAACATGAAAAAATAGCCGTGACTGCAAGTTTTTGTATTTATATATTAAACTGACTAAAAATGGTTGTGAGTAACAGCATCTACTACCTCTACAAATAATTTTTTAAGACATATTTCTACAACATATATATTTCAATTTAGATTTAAACATGCAAAATTATTTCATGCCGAATTTGAAATGTGTTTATTTTATGCAAATAAATTGTTAAGTATTTTTGCCATATTTCGAAATACTCCACACTTACGCGAAAGTCAGTTTGATTACACTTCCTGGGCAGAAAATTGTCAGTATTAAATGATTACTTGTGACCAGTTACTGTAGGTCCCTTGCTGTTCGTGACAATCTGAGTAATAGTAGCCAGCGCTAAAATTACCGTTTTATAATGATTGCCATTTACTATATAATTTTTCAAAAACTTGAAACGCATTTTAAGAACTATCTATAAGTCACCTATCAATAATACTTAATTACATGCTACATGCACGTGAACATTCCGATTGTACGACGAAATACATCATGTAGTGCCGAACAGGCCTGGCGAAAGTGGTGAGGGCATCTGGGCCGGATTGTAACGTTGTGAGGAGCGGTCGTACGAAGCTACTCTTATGGCGAAAGTCAAATTAATCTGCAGTTTGTGCTTACTTGGTGATTAACGAAACTGTTCAAATTCATACAAAACTGATGTTAACAATATAGCTGTTCTATATTTGATGTGTTTGTCGTACCAAGGCGGGTTATAACTATAAGATGTCATTGACGCGGAAAAACAAAACCCTACGAGCTGTATCAATAGTGGCACGTATGTGGGCACATATCCGTACGCAAAAGGTTTGATCAACTCCGAACTCTTGTGTTAAATGTGAATGTGTGTGGATAATAAGAATCAAGTATTATTCTAGTGTCGGTACATACAAAGGAACACGTTGCGTCTTTGTCGTTCAGTTGCGATACTAAATTGTGGCCAAAAGCCAGTTGTGTAGGAAGAAAAACAAGAAAATGGAAGTAACATAACATAGCAGTCGTAAATAATTTTTCATATATCAACTTATATTAAAGAGTAATCAATTGGTTTTCGGCGATGATCTTAAAAACACCTTAGGTCATTAACATTTCACTTATCTGCTTCGAAGATGTTTCAGCGAACGTGCCTCGGCACAGTCAAAACCATAACCACACAGAAACCAAATCCGCTCGAAACCTTACCACTAATAAAATAAATATTTATATTTTGTGGGCAATGTCTGTACAGCACTTTTAAAAACAAAAGTGGGAAATAATATGAAGTTACATATGATTGATAAAAATGATTAACTGAGTTTCGTAAAGTAAAATTAAAGTCTTATCGTTTTTGTTTACATTACCGCGCATGTATGGTTTGGCAATAATTTTTTTTATTGAATTATTAACGGTCATAAAATAGTATTTTATGCATCCTATGAATGCCTGCAATTTCAATATAGTATTCCGATAGGCTACGTCTGCTCGTCCCACGTACTTGTGTTAAAACGTAGTTCTAAATATAAAAAAATATTTTTAGCTTTTTATGTTTACACTTATAATGGTGTTTAATTATACTACATAACTAATATCTTCAGCAGGCATTTTAAGATAAAAACAATATCATTCTCGCTAACCACTACGATAATAAATTGTAATGAATCAATGAAATTTTATCAATTTCGCAAAACGGTGTTAGTTCTTCAACTAATAATAAAAATAATCCACCAGTGGTTTCTGCCTCATGCAGGATCAACATGAATGATTTTGGAGCTGATGTCAATGCCCGAAGACGTCCCGACGTCCCGACCAGCCCGAAGAATAGATTACATAAGGCAGGGATGGAGCTACGTTGGAATTACAGGCTGGAGTAAACAGAACAAATCCGAGGAATCTTCCTTTAAGTTTCCCCAAATTCGATAACATCCTGGTGTGACCGCCGAGGATCGAACACAGATTGCATTGGTGGGATGTGAATGCGCTAGCCATTCAGCCACCGGCACCGTTCTTTGAATAACGTTTTATGAAAATTAATTGAAAAGTACGAAAAGACTAAGAGACTGATAATAAAGTAATAAGAACACCAATATATTTTCTGCTCAGTTAAGATAAATGGAGCTATCACAATTGTTTTGGTAAATGATAAAATTACTTATTATGTTAAAAACTAAACCAGTTTCAAAACTAACGTAACGGCGTGTTTTATACACCAGAGTAATGACAGACTAATTTTACCAACATTTTGCGCTAAGCCGAGAAGAGTGTTCATTACATAAGGGCGCATTCTGTATATCGAAGTTACTTATTGCATTTTATATTGTACACGTATGTGCAGTTACTCGTAAAAATGTATTTTATAAATACTGACATCACTGAGACACTGAACTAAGATATTGGACAAAATAACATTTATTTATATCGCCTTGGTAAAAAGAAAGCATAGGAATGTGAAGTGATTCCTAGAAATTCCTCGCAGCACAAAAGGGAAATGATCATAGTTAAAACGCCCGCCTATCTTAAAGTTATATTCCTGGGATCGATAAGGCCAACAATTCATCGTGGATTAAGCGCGCCATCGCTGTATACTCAACTGGCGTTCAGGCTTTCTGTCGTCAGCGTATAGCTACTCACCGCTGAAGTGCACTCGCAAGTCATGTCATTGTTTGTGTAATATTATACGTAATGAAATGTTGTAACAGCCAATCAATACAAAAAGTATAAATTCATAGTTCCAACAAATCAAATTTTGTAATTCCCATATGTAACTATATGTATTTTTTTTATTTGCAACTAAAAAAATGTGTTTTTTTTTAGTATATTCGGCGCTTTTTTTTACAAGTTTCAGTTGGACATTCATTTTTCACAGCAAATATTATGTTACATTTAATTAAAAACTTTCTCGTTGCATACAGGACTGGGCGAGTCATGGAAAGTGTCTTGGGCACGCAAAACTTCATGCGAGGCGGAAGAAACGAAGAAGGAGAGGAGAGAAAGAAGGACGCTCAGCCACATTTGTCCCCCAATTCTTAGAACGGTATCCCGCAGAGAGAGTCACCCTGGAGGAGGGTTGGCGATGGCACTAGANCTTAGAACGGTATCCCGCAGAGAGAGTCACCCTGGAGGAGGGTTGGCGATGGCACTAGATTCAGACCTCAAAACTGGTTTCCGTGCGTGACTCCTGGAGTAACGGGACTAGTGGTGAAACAAAGAGCGATGGACTATAGGAAGTCAAGCAAAATTTAATCATTTTTGTCAGCGCCCGTAGGCGCAGACCTGCGGTGCTAATTAAATGTATGTAACTAAAATATTTCCCTTAAAATAAAAATAAAAACTGCGAAGTGTAAATGTATTTTATGAGTTTGTTTAACTATTGTTGTTAGTATTATTTTATAAAACGCGTACTAAGATGTGAATGCAGCTACCAGTTCAACTCCAGTGCACGCACTTCCTAGAACTTCGATTCTGCAGTAAGCTTAATATCCGTCACGAAATACCCCAGTTCTTCTCCGCGGACAGATTCACAAATGTAAAGCCAATTTTATATTTTCATTAAAAAAATGTATAATTAGATTTTTTTGTTTCGAAATATTCAAAAGACAATATTGATTCAAATATAACAAGTTTTTAGGATTTGCTTAATTAATAAGTTAAGTAAATACAATTTCATTATGTTTTATAGAAGTATGTCAAACGATATCAGCACTGCTACTGAACACAACCTATTTTCGGAAAGAGGCCTGCTCACAGTTTGATACATACATATTAGCATGCCATTTTTCAAATAAATGTGGTCGTGGACAAAAGTTAATTTTTCATGTTTCATGCACAATATTACAATTACAAAAAATCGATCCTCAATTAACCTAAACATGAATTCGCAACCCATATAAAAATCACGTACTATTAAATATAGCCTATTCAATAACATTATCAGTTTATTTTAGGCCAAAGCAGTGAGCAACAGTTATATCTAATATATAAAATTCTCCCGTCACAGTGTTAGTCACTGAACTCCTCCAAAACGGCTGGACCGATTTTTATGAAATTTTTTATGTATACTCAGTAGGTCTGAGAATAGATTTATATCTATTTTTTACACCCCTAAGTAATAAGGGTGGCCACCCCCAAACAATTTTTTTTTATTGTTTGAACAAAATTTTTATTTTTTATTTTTTTATGATGTGGCATCAAAAAATACATACCCTCCTAAATTTTCACCCTTCTACCACCAAC
>NQII01004092.1:114502-128264 GCA_002778355.1 Clitarchus hookeri | reverse complement strand
TATATATATATATATATATATATATATATATATATATATATATTCTATACGCAAAACGCTATTTTCATTGAGAAAAAATTTTTTTTAGCACAGTTGAAGTCGGTAAAGAACTTATACTCTCGCACACACACAAACCTACACTCACACAAACCAACATACACACAAACCAACACACACATACACATTCAGTTTCAAATTCGATATACACTGAAGAGCCAAAAAAACTGGTACATCTGCCTAATATACGTGGCATGGACTCGACTAATGCTTGAAGGTATGCAGGAGGCAATTCACACCATGAATCCTGCAGGGCAGTCCACAAATCCAATCTGCGCCAATTCGAGAAAGGGTTGCACATCTGTCAAGTTTAATGATTCTCGTTAGTCATGGTTTGTCCCGTTCTAACGCGATCTTTTTCCGGCCGCAGCAATGTCGAAGATGTGATGTTTTACGGGATTCCCGATATTCACGGTACACTCGTGAAATGGTCGTACGTGAACATCCAAATGTTATCGCTACCTCGGAGATGCTATGTCCCATCTCTCGTGCGCCGACTATAACACCATGTTCAAATGCACTTAAATCTTGATAACCTGCCATTGTAGCAGCAGTAACCGATCTAGCTGCCGACCACATCGCGTTACCCTGATCGGTTCCTAACCTCTGTTATTTGCATAGCACGCCTATACCAGTTTTTTTGGCTCTTCAGTGTACATGCGTTCATCGGCGCAGAGAAAATATTTAGTACTTTCTTTTCGCAACACTTAAAGTCGAATTCGTAGCGGGTACATACAGGTTATAAACTTGATTTACCTTTCATAAAATGATCCCAAAATTAAGTTTTCTTGCGGACGAAGCAGCGCTATACACCTAAAATTCCTAAGTGGCAAAGCCGTGTTAAAAATTGTATTTTACTTTCAGTGTAAATAAGATAACATTAAAATTTAAGGAGTGCGAAGCCACGAGATACAACGGGTCTCTGAAGAAAGGACAGAGATATTGCGCCAGTTGGGTTAACATATAAAATTCCGAATTTTATTTATGCATGAGCTTTAGTGACGTGTCCCACCCAAAAGTAAGCCAAGCCAAACCTTTTGAAAACAGGGGGGGGGGGTCATTTTACAAAATCAATTTATAAAATATAAACTGCTCAACAATTATCTACGAAGTTGTTATAAAGCGTTAAATTAATCTTCATAGTGAAGCATTTCGCAAATCAGTTGCATTTTTTTTTTAACTAAACCCATGACCTGTGGTAAGGATGACTAAAGCAGAACAAACAGCAATGAATTATACTGAACACAGAGGGTAGTAACATAATACCTGGCACAATTCACAATTCTTTCATCTACCAGTTCACATTTTCTTTCAATTATTTAGTGGTTTTTTACATCTCCGACAGAACTTACANCACAATTCTTTCATCTACCAGTTCACATTTTCTTTCAATTATTTAGTGGTTTTTTACATCTCCGACAGAACTTACATTGACAAGCCAAAACTATTCGGAAAACTGCAAGCTGTCTTGGGCCAGAAATGATGTCAGAAAACATGCAAGCCATGAGAAAAGAATAAATTCTCTTGTAATCTGTATATAAACGTTTTAATTGTTTCGTCAGTGTTTTACTTGTGGTATCCAAATCAGCGTCGGATGTTGCGTTTATCAAACTCTGAACAAACAAGAATGACTTTTAAAAACCTTAGATGTTGAGCGCTGCCCAAATATTTCACTGTGTCACTAGAAGTCCGCCAATTTCGTGAATTCATGGAGCAGAAGACTCGACTCCAGCAGCTGATGTGCTTGGGTAAACGTTTCTCTATACGACATGTGAATCCGGGGCTATTATTTTTATGAAGATTATTTCAATGGATTAATTTAAGTTACTGAATGTTTACCTGGCGAAAAGATATTCCCAACTTTAAAAATATAATTAGTACTGTTTCTTGTCCCACAAATGAATTAGAAGTACAAATTATAATTATTCTATTTTTTTACTGCTATATTCAAGTATGGTATTAGTCATGTGTAATGGGTCCAGTATAAGACAAGGCAAACATGCCTTAACTGCACCTTGAAGCCAAAATTAAATTTAATTAAAATAATTAAATTATCTTCCATATGTATAATGATTTTTTAATATAGAGAACAGTACATTAAAACTCCCAAAGACAGTTATGTGTCACACTGCTGAAGTTGTTTCTTCATATATATGAACTTAGTATACTTCAGGTATATATAATTCATCAAATAAGTGAATGAAGGTTTATAAGCAGTCATACCTGTGTCGAAAACCGTACACCGTGCAGAGTTTTACATCATATTTACATCGATATTTAAATTTCCAATTACCTTCCATTTGAATTTTGTTGTAAGCTAATCCTTCTCAAACTATTTTTACCAGCATAGAGTAAGAGGAATCCAGCGATTTTTTTTTTATAAAATGTCGTTGCTCCTGATGCTCAGAATGTAAGCAAAATATCTTGTAGAGTAGCATCACACAATAATTCCTCTTACACGTGAAATTTATTTCAGCAAGACAGAGTACCTGCACACANTCTTGTAGAGTAGCATCACACAATAATTCCTCTTACACGTGAAATTTATTTCAGCAAGACAGAGTACCTGCACACACCAATCTGGCGGAATTTTTGGGTAAATATAGGTGGTTATATCTCGCCTCATGGCTTTCCGTTGCATCGTGTGAATGACGCCATAATTTTCGAAAGCGGAGTAATCCCACACGAAGTGTAGAAGTTTGCAACACCGCCCCTAGTAGACATAGCAGGTGCCGCTTTCGTGGCGGCGGTGGGCTCATTGAACATTTTATCAAATGCACTTCACTCCAGTTGATGAAATNAGCAGGTGCCGCTTTCGTGGCGGCGGTGGGCTCATTGAACATTTTATCAAATGCACTTCACTCCAGTTGATGAAATGGCAACGGCCCTTGTATGAACGATTACCAATCAGCAGACTGTTCAAGGCTGCAGCGCTGTAACTATGCAGAAGCGAGCACATATTTTATATGTTTAATATGTAGTGCAATTATAATTTTAGTTATTATTCACGGTGTTTAATTAAATGATTTTGAACGCCAACTGAGGCAAAGCAGTAGTAATGCCTTTTTTTTGTGTTTAAGTGCGTGTCCGTTTTCTATCGCACTGTTCAGCTTGATCAAATTAATTATCACCTAGGGGGCATCAAGTAATTCGGGCCTGAAACCCGGAATCTTTATTATAGTTTCGTGAAACCATTGGGTCGTTGCTAATGACCGACTGTGCAGAAATCATTGGAATCAGCTCCAACCCACCAGAAATAGTACCCTAGGACTGCACAACACACAAGTCGGGGAAGGATAGGCTTCTTGGAACTCTTGTCTCCTCCAGTCAGTCCACACTGAAGCAAGAGGCGACGACAGTTTCGCCAAAACCATCCCCCTTCCATCACCCAATGGGGTACTCAGACCACCCGTCGAGGACAACTCACCCTATCCTGTTCTGTTGCCTCCCTAACTTTATTCTTCTCAGTTCTTTTCTCCAGCTGTTCGTAGACCTCTAACTGACCGAAGTAGACATATTTTGTGTGTGATGAATCCTCTTAAGCGGTGACCACATCAGTTTATTGAAAAAAGAAAAAAGTATATAGACAAGTAGAGTGCGGGCGCCTTGGGTAGTTAAGTTGATTCATATCAAGTACTAACATTTAAAGATATAATGGCATGAAAATGCCGTTTGTTGCCATGTTGAAAGGTTTGAATAAAATATTTCCTATACTCCTCTATACGCGATATCCTAGAATGTACTCTACTAACCTAGCCCGAAAGTAATTTTTTTTTTACGAAAACATATTGTAAACCTTTTTACCATATTCTTCAAAAATCATGTGTTTCAAACTTTCTGAAGCGCATTTAACATGCAGGTAAGCGGACTCCTTAAATTGTTTCTCGCTACAGCAATGAACACAAAGCTCAGAAACCCTTGTAACAAGCCAGTTTGAAGTGCTCTCAGCAAACCTTAAAGTATTACACAATACGCTATTCGCGGTTTCATCGCACTTTCGAATCAAACCTTCGAAAAATGACCCCATCTGTGATGTGACTGGTTGTTCCCTAAATTTGCCATGTATAACAAGCTTTTGGTACTTACGTTTACATAGAAATATCTCCTTTTTGGTTAAATTCAACTTTTGCTTATATTTTATCTATTAATATAATATTCCATTTTTAATTAATATGAATAAAAATAGAAAATAGCAGTGTTGGTAAAATCTAGTAATAAATAGTTGTTATGCAAAATATTATTATACTGTGTGCACACAAATGCATTGCGTTGACACTTTGGTGTATTTTTCTTGAATCGGTTAATCTCTGTTTACATGAGGCGGAGGAATATCCTGGAAGAATAAGTTTAGCAGGGCTTCATAAAGTTGGAAGTAACTGTGAAGAGACTAAATAACCGAACTCCCAATCCTCGCGAAATACATTTCGTATGACATTCCTCGCGAAATCTTATTCTTGCAAAAATAGATTATTCGGAGTACGTTCTCGGAAGGCATTAAAATATATTTCTAGTACAACGAACACAGAACACTGAAGCCGTAGTTACTCGCAATGAAGTTTGAAGTTCTGTAAAGATTTCTTAGACACCACATTAACAGACAGCACTAATTCTTCCCAAATGCATATAATATAATATTGTAGTGTTTCAACTACTTTGATTGCTTAATACAGAAGTTACTTTATCACGCATTAGGTCTTGAAAGTACGTATTAGCAACTATAAAACGCTGTCATTACTACAAAATTGAAGTTCTTACGGAATGAAGATCATCACTAATTCTTTCAGCTTTGGTTTTGTGTTGTATAGCACAGTAAGTTTTCGCGATGTATAGGGATTTCGTATGAATACCATTTCAAATTCTTAATATTGCAATCTGTTTAACTATCAGTTGGATTTAAATTACTCTTGACATTCCATTCTCACACGAACCTCGTATGTTTGCAAAATGCACATAATAAGATTTTCCTCTTGCGATAAGCAAATAATGCACCAGCTTGTCGTTATAGCTAATTTAGGCTATATGTGTGTATTTAGCTTACTTTGTTTTAATAGCTGACGTAGAATGGAAGTTCATTTTTTATTTTTTTTGCTTTTATAAATGTGGTTTAAATATATATCTCATAAATGGCACGCTCTCACATTTTATATATGAATTCAGCTATCACAGTCAGGGAAATTTAAGAAAAATATATCTAAGTTCATGAACACCGAAACCGAACGGGTTGGTGCAAAGGAAGATCTCTGGACTCGTATTCGGGAATTTCTGGGTTTTAATCCCGGTCCGGCCACCCTGATTTATGGGGCGTGCCCCTTAAACAAGTCATTGCAGATTCCTTCTTCTTTCCTGGTATACTTAGTAATACTTGCGCCTCAAATTACCTCGCTGTCGACGAGACATTTAGTCCAAACTAAAACTAAAAACAAAATAATATATTGGAAAACCAAAATAGTTTTTTAACTTTATTATTACTCGATGCCACTTATCGCCCTCGTTTTTTCTTTAATGCCGCAATAGCCACTCAAAAAATTAATATAGGCAAAAATCTGAATTTTAGAATAACGTTTGGGCTTTCATTACGTTTTCGTAATTTACAGCACACGTGTCCAGTTACAAGAGAGTTTTTTTTGCGACAAATGTGTTTATTTTAAGATGGATATAATATTATAAAAATTAATTAATGAAAATGCCTCAGTGGCAATGAAAAATTTCGTCGGAGTTAAACAGCCGAGGTCTTCAGCGCCGATGAGGGTGGCAGGTGGTGCATATGGAGCAGCGACGGAATGTAATGGTGGGAGAAACGGGAGTACCCTGAAAAAACCCACCGACCAGCGGCAACGACAGTTGCGTATTACACTTGCGAAAAATCCGAGGTCTACCCTGCCGGGAATCACACCCGGATCGCCATGGTGGGAGGCAAGTGAAGTACCTCAGTACTAGGCTTGTTAGAATACACAGAATTTTTCTATATAGATATAGCCAAGACTGCCCTTATAGTTGCACGTTAATGACTGTGTAATATAACGAGACGTTTTGTTCGAGTTGTAAATCAAATAACTTCTGGTTCGAAAAAATGTTATGGCGAGCTGTGCTTATTTTTAAGTGTGGTAGCTTGCAAGAATTTTAATGACAGATTTTCATAGCAGAAAGTTGCCTACATTTATCAAAATAAATCTATTTTTCTGAGGAAATTATTATTTACAAAATTAACCTTATTTTGTTATATAATTGTTTACTGAAATTAAAACCATCTTAATTCATTAATTTCATTATGTGAATGATTATTTGACAGGACGACCTAATACAAACACTCTTGCGCAGCAGAAACTCCTTTGAGAAATTTTACCGCAGCATGGCATTGTCCACCACTTGATTAGAAATTAGGTCACTCTAGTAAGAGACGACATTTCTTGCCTACCAATCCAAGTATAATTACATTTCTTACCCGAATTAATGCAAGTATAAAACGAACGCCAGTCTCTATAAGCCATGACAATTTTCTTTAAAAATTAATTCATAAGAAAAATTAATAAAAAAGTTATTACATAGTACACAGGCTAAACAAAAATTTCCAAACTTTTTTTACATAATTAATAATATTGTCCAACATACAAATAGTCGTCAGCGCTTTAGGATTATTCTATTTATTACTCGATGTTTACAGATACATTCAAAATTCAAACTTTATTTTCTGATTGGCCGGAAGCGATGTCCTCACAGAAACCGAAGGCGTTTGCATCAGTGTGTAAACAGGAAGTGTGTATCCAAGTCGTCGATCCATACGCAGACGACCAACCGCATACACNGCGTTTGCATCAGTGTGTAAACAGGAAGTGTGTATCCAAGTCGTCGATCCATACGCAGACGACCAACCGCATACACACCGTGTGTAACGAAAATCGACAAGAGCACTTCCTAGCGGAATTTAGCTCCACTAAGAGTTTGAATCTCTGCGGTCGTTACGAGGACTCGCTCAGAAAATTATAAAATTTGACCACTGGGCCGGATGCGCCCCTTAGACTTCAAAACCGTGATATTTCCTTCCGAGGACCTGACCGNGATAAAATTTGACCACTGGGCCGGATGCGCCCCTTAGACTTCAAAACCGTGATATTTCCTTCCGAGGACCTGACCGAGGTCCTCCCAACGTTCGAGGTCCTCGCCGCGTTCAGAAATTCATACGCACGTCCTCGCAAGTTACCTTAAAAATACTCACCTACACACACAACACACACAGACAAACAGACAGGAAAGTGATCTCGTAAGTCTTTCTTTCCTTCGGAAAATAGGCTTAAAACGTGTAGACATATGAGGATATAAATTTCAGATAATAAAAATTGTTTTTAACTTATTGTATGGTGAGAAAAAATTAAAAGGAACTATTTAGTTAAAACACTGAAAAAATAACTCTTTACAATAAAACTAATTAGATCACAGGAGAAGTGAACTCACGAACGGTACGGCATACCTTTGTGTCGAAGTCAAGGAGACTAACTACCACGCTACAGTACGCATGAATTTCTTACGACTCACAACAGTTTTAAGTAAACGCATGGTCGATACACGTTCGTGTATTTCTGATAGCACACAGTTTCGTGCTACGTTTTTTTGCGTTTTCCCCTAGTTAAGTTAAATTTGACATGATTTTCCTTCATGTTTAATCCTTTTTAGAAAAATATTCTTCGTGTGGAATGAGCCAAATACGTACGAGAGACACTTGGCTTGAAAATATATGTACTGAATTTTAAAAACTAATANTTCGTGTGGAATGAGCCAAATACGTACGAGAGACACTTGGCTTGAAAATATATGTACTGAATTTTAAAAACTAATATCAATTTTTTATGAAATCTAAACAAATTTTTTAAAAAGCGAATACTTTTTAACATACAGAAAAAACTCTTTATAAAATCAGTTATTTAATTACAACAGTTTTAATTGACGAGGTTACGGCAACTCATAAAAAAATCCGCAATTTTCTTTTGCTGCGCGAGACGCTTGCGTTTGCAAACTGAGCGGTCGTAATCAGAACTAACGNAAAAAAATCCGCAATTTTCTTTTGCTGCGCGAGACGCTTGCGTTTGCAAACTGAGCGGTCGTAATCAGAACTAACGAAAAGTATTGTTTTACGCCGTGGATGAACGATAAAATTGTTGTCCGTTGCGTTCATAATACGCCTGCTGCATAGTACATTTGTATCTGCGTGTATGAATTTGCTAACTGATCAGGTGTTGTATGGTACAATCATTTCAATGAGTATTAACGTATTGGGTCGTAGTAGATGAATTGTGTTTATTTTCTGTATTTATGTAAATAATTTTTGCTTATAATTATTTTGCTAGGTTGGTCTTAAAATTAATTTGAAATATTTGATATGACTATTTCAACTGCGCAACAAAACCAATGGCTAAAATGACCTAAAATAAATAAAAACATCCATATACCCATAATTATACAAAACTATTGCATTTCCACGTACAGAATTTTTTTTTTTTCGGAATCCCTCCGACAGTTGACGTGTGCAAGACTTTAACTCGAGGACTTTCTGACTATTAAATACATGTTCGCTCGTTATATGTAATGCTCAGGACTGGCTCAAAGTTTACTGAATTGTATTTTGTCTACATTATACAAACAAAACCACTGCTGACGCCCTTGAATTATACTTCTACTGTGCTCGACCTAGATCTGCACGTGTGTCAGAGAAATTACATTACTGGCAACAATTCTGTGGACATTTACAACATAAACGGCGAACTTGCACAACGTTACCAGCACTGTCAGTGATACAAATTGTACAATTCTTAAAATTAACTTGTAATAACGTAATAAATATAAATCTCAACCAATTGAAAAGTTATCAGATTGCAACATCATTTGAAACGTGGGGACTTGGAAATCCAGCGTGGTAACTNATCTCAACCAATTGAAAAGTTATCAGATTGCAACATCATTTGAAACGTGGGGACTTGGAAATCCAGCGTGGTAACTGCAGGGGATTATAGCCTATATACTAATAATTCAGGATATATTAACTAATTAATTTAAATGCTGACTGCTTTGGCGTACACTCCATAAATAAAAATTGACTCTTATTAGAGATAAAATAAATTAAAGGCATTAGCAAAACTCTATTTANATCTCAACCAATTGAAAAGTTATCAGATTGCAACATCATTTGAAACGTGGGGACTTGGAAATCCAGCGTGGTAACTACAGGGGATTATAGCCTATATACTAATAATTCAGGTTATATTAACTAATTAATTTAAATGCTGACTGCTTTANTTATATTAACTAATTAATTTAAATGCTGACTGCTTTAGCGTACACTCCATAAATAAAAATTGACTCTTATTAGAGATAAAATAAATTAAAGGCATTAGCAAAACTCTATTTAGTAGTGGATACATTTTGAGTCCGTCGTATGTATAACAGAACACCCCTGTCTCGATTATGGATATGCTGTTTTAGAAACTTTAGTTCTAGCAGGTCAATTAGCTAAGCGCGCTAAGAGGGATATCATCAAATGCTTTACTTGAACTGTCCGTAATGCTATAAATGTTTTAAGTTTTGGAATTCACTTGAACCTTTACTAAAATAGATTTTGAGAATTTTCTACCCCCCCATCCTGTTGTGCCACTTCCCCATCCACTAGCAATCACTACATACCTGAACTATTCAGTAGAATGTGTTGCCGTTTCCGATGGGAAGTGAAGTTGACGCTGACTGACGTTCATTTTCTGGATGATATCGGGAGTCGTTCTTATCCCCGTTTCAACAGTCATCTCCTGCTGGACCGGAAAATCGGTCTCCCGGCCCTCATCTATCACAATTAGAGACGATCAGTTTCAGCACTTCCGCCGACTTCCCCCCTCCCCCACCCAAACAAAAGTTTTGGCGAGCGGTGACGAAGTTTGCGATTGGTAATTACAAATTTGTGAGTTGGCGCACTTCGGACGCAAACGATACGTTTTTAGTCTTGTCAAGATTTAAATGGAATATAAAACAATCTTACGTCTCTTGCGAAAAAAAAAAACTAATCAATATCTCACCCTATACTTTATCCATTCCAAGATGTGAAGTTCGCATTGCTACGACTGTCGGGACACTTGGAAGGTATTTATTATTTTTTTCAGTCACTATCATCATGTCTCGAGCAATCAGCTTGACATAATCACGCTTCTTTCACTTTCATGGTCTAAAAAAAAAATTGCTCGATTTACGAATTAATAGAATAGGTAATTACTCTTACCTAACATTAAATATATTGATTATCACCTTTTTCTCTCTGATTTTAATACTTCACTCTTTTATGTTTATCGACATGACGGCACCCGAGCCCAACTCGTTCGGTCCGTCATTTTGCAGAACACTACTTAATTAATGCTTTTTTTATTATCAAGAAATAAAACCAAAAGTAAAGTTAATTCAAATTTGCAGCACATATACTTTAGCACGCACACAGAGTGCTATAGTATTACACAAACATGGATTTAATAAACATCAGAACATGTGGTCGGAACTATTTTCCGCCGCAATCCTGTGACAGTCTGCTGAGATGTCACCCACGCTCTCCCTAATACCATGTACTCTACACTGTTCAAAATGTCCGCATACTCAGAGATTGATTCACGGAAATGTTCAGTTCATATATTTAATATACGGATCCGTTATTCGCAATGACGAAAAATGGAGCTGAGCTACGCAAATAAAAATACATAATGTTCCCATATTTCCTATAGCTGAGAGTTTCAGGAACGAACAATGCAGAACACTTGCGCAACGCTTTATTCGCTACTATAGCCGGCAAATTATTATTTCTTGCCAATTAGGATATCCGCGTCACTTAGGCTTATTCATGCAAACATAAAGAAACTGCCAAACTTAGAATATTCATAGGTTACTAGAAACTATAAGATGATTCGTACCTGACATTTATAAATAAAATGGACATTTATACGCTACGTTGCAACGAGAACGTTGTAGGTGAATAATGAGAATCAAGGGTTTCAAAACATTTGTTTCGTGTTTAAATCTCGCTCCGAACTAAACTACTTTTAATTTATTTTTATACACAGTGAAATACACCGAAAAGCCAAAAAAAAAAAAAAAAAAAAAAAAAAAAAACTGCTAGAGGCGTGCGTATGCAAATAACAGAGTTATGGAACCAATCAGAGTAACACGATGCGGTCGGCAGCTAAATCGGTTACTGCTGCCACAATGTCAGGTTATTAAGATTTAAGTGAGTTTGAACGTGGTGTTATAATCGGCGCACGAGATATGGGACGCAGCATCTCCGAGGTAGCGATAAAATTTGGATGTTCACGTACGACCATTTCACGAGTGTATCGTGAATATCGGGAATCCTGTAAAACATTAAATCTTCGACATCGCTGTGGCCGGAAAAAGATCATGAAAGAAAGGGACAAACGACGAATGACGAGAATCAATAAACGTGACCGACATGCAACCCTTTCTCAAATTGGCGCAGATAGGATTTGTGGATTGCCTTGCAGGATTCATGGTGTGAAATGCCTCCTGCATACCTTCAGATATTANGGGGGGGGGTGCTACACGAGACTAGGCAGGTGTACCAGTTTTTTTTGGCTCTTCAGTGTATCAGCATAACAAAAAAATTAAGGTTTTTTTCTGTATTCTCTTTCTTCCAACTGAAGTTCAGAACAACTAATGCAAGTTTACAGAGCCTCCGTGAATTCACGGAAAGTGTCGTCGGGCCATTGGAACGAGAAGACCACTGAAGATGGGTGTGTCCGGCCGTCGACTTACGCCATCTTAATCAGCCTCCGGAATCATGAACAAGGTGGGGACTCTCCAATTAGGCTTTAATCAGAATGTGGTTGGTTAGATCTTTATAATATAATATAATTTAATATTCCAGTATATTTGTATAGCTCCCCCCGTTAATATTAAATCATATTTATATTGAAATAATATTGTACAACCTTAATGTTAAAAAAACCTCTTTTATATAGTGTTCATTACATAACTCTTATAAATAATTTGTTACGCCCCTATATCCCCGTTAAAGATAAATATTAACAATATATCGAAATAATAACAATGTGAATAAGCAAGCGAGGTTCGTAACGAGCAAGGATATGTTAATCATTTAATTGTTTACGTAGCACCCACAGAGTTATGTTACACTGATGGTACACATTACATTTAATTGTACATTAACTGGTGTTCTATAATATCTATCTACGGCAATCTACAAATTGAACACACGTTTATCTCAACTCAAAAAGTAATGCCCGTAGCTCATTGGAATCAGCAGTTCGTTCGCTGATTGCTAGGTAAATGGGATGAGCAGTAACAATAACGCGTGATCTCCATATTATCTTACTATCCTCATAGCTAGGGAACTTTTAAAGGCTTCAATTTGCACTTGTGCACACTTTCATGCATTAAAAAATTGGTTTAAATATTTTATTCAACGTGCTTAATGTGTCAGTTAATATTCTACAAGTTTTATTTAGTATTATCCACCATAGGGCACAATATCAAGGTGTGGCGGAGAGTAACAGGCATATTTACTAATTTCAGATTATACCGCGTAGTACTGAAGAGCCAATACTATAATTAATTTCCACTTATGTTTTGTTCTTATGTAAAGGTCGAACATTTTTCCATATGTTTAATCATTATCAGTAACAAATATGTGGGATACAAATTTTTTTCTGTAACAATTTTTGTAAGACATGAAATCTTCCCGAATATATACTTGATTTCAAAATTTTCATACTGATACCATGATCTGAATAGGAAAAAATGTAGACATTGATGCCTAGATAATTTAGTAAACTTGTCAGGCAGAACCCGTACAATATACATGCCATTCATTTTAAGACAACGCATTTTCACATTAGATGCAAAATTAAACTTTTTCAAAACAAAACTTTTTCACTCATTGGCAATAAATTATTAAATGTACAGCGCCATCTTGGAAATAAAATCGCTTCAGAGCTGGCCTCATTCTGGCCAAACTGTGCATTCGGCAGTGTCTGCATCATATGTGGCGAGGGCCAGGTCCACGCCTCAAGTTTTGAGGGCTGAGTGAGGGTAGTGAGACAGTAGGGTGTTATAGCGCGCTTTATTTAACTCCCGCAATAACTCGCCGAGATTTCTCCAATATCTCTTTCGGAAGTCATAAATGTTTTTATACTCCCAAATATATGACTTCATTCTCCGTATATCTGCGAGGTACTAGGGTACTCGGTCCTGTAGATATATATATATTTTTTTGCAACATTATCAACCATTCCACCTTCAACCCTTCCTCGTATATTCACCCCGCGGGGCCGTTCAGCACGAAGATTTTCACTTTCATATCTATCGCAGGAAAAAATCTCAAAACAGTAAATTGGAGCGTTTTATCTCTTCTGTCACATTGGATACCAGAGAATCTAGTGAAAACGTGTCAGCGAATAAAATATTTTCTTTACATACCATTGTCTGTCGTATGAATCTTGGAAAATAATTTCTATTGTTCGAAAGAGCAGGCACGAATCGAATCATGAGCAGCATAACATTTCACTTCAATAGTTCATTGTTACTATGATACATATACATATTAAGCTAAGATCCGCCTATTTTTCATTGGAAGCGATTCCTTGGCTACGTTCCTCTGAAAGTACACTGAAGAGCCAAAAAAACTAGTACACCTGCCTAATATCATGTAGTC
>NQII01004092.1:95392-114415 GCA_002778355.1 Clitarchus hookeri | reverse complement strand
ACTCGACTAATGTCTGAAGGTATGCAGGAGGCAATTCACACCATGAATCCTGCAGGGCAGTCCACAAATCCAAACTGCGCCAATTTGAGAAAGGTTTGCACGTCTGTCACGTTTAATGATTCTCGTCAGTCGTCTTTGTCCCATTCTTTCACGATCTTTTTCCGGCCTCAGCGATGTTTTACTGGATTCCCGATATTCACGGTACACTCGTGAAATGGTCGTACGCGAACATCCAAATGTTATCGCTACCTCGGAGATGCTATGTCCCATCTCTCGTGCGCCGACTATAACACCACGTTCAAACTCACTTGAATCTTAATAACCTGCCTTTCTAGCAGCAGTAACCGGTCAAGATGCCGACCGTATCGCGTTACTCTGATTGGTTCCATACCTCTGTTATTCGCATACGCACGCCTATACCAGTTTTTTTGGCTGTTCAGTGAATGATCATTCCAATGTTATTATAGCCGAAAAGACTAGGAGACATCAGTCAATGACACAACGATAAACATTCCTTGGCTATTCATCGAATAATTATACTAATACAGAGTAGAGCGTAATCCGATACACAAACTTCTTGAGGTGATTTTTTAGGCTGTGTGTGGTTCAGTGCGACCGTGCGCGGGTCTGTGCCACATAATGTTAGGCTTTAGAGTTGAAATCTCTGTCGTTTAGGAAAAAAATTTATGTGATACATGATTACTCTTTATAACTTATGTTATTATTAGAAAATGTTTATTTCTAGAATCACTTTGTCTAAAAGCGACAGTGTAATCGTCTAGCTGTGGTTGTTTGCAAATCATATCGATTGGTTTCTAAAGTATATTATTTGCACTGTGTAGCGTAGGTAATATTAAAAGGCACATATAAAAGTCTTCAGTTTAATATTGTGATAGTTTTGCCTTCTTTGACCTCCTAGCCGTTAAAGCTTGTTAAATTATCGAAAGCACAAGATTGATTATTATGCTCATACATATGCAAATACATGGGCGTAGCATAGAAGGGAAGGGGGCTGATATCGGGTCAATACCCCCACCCAAATGAAATTAAAATATTCAAAAATAAAATATTTTAAATCAAATTACTACTTTTATTTTGTTGTAATATAAGAAATGAGTGATCCCCTTTGAACATGAAGGATGTTTATAGCATTTTGTGGTTCCATATCTGTATATTAGCACATTGATAATAAATTATATTTTAACATTAATTTGTAATCGTACAGCTTTCGTATTTTGTCCAAAAATTTAAATATGAAATCTTCCGTTCCCCAAAGAAAATTCCTGGCTACGCCCCTGTTTAAATAGTTTGCTAATATTTTAATGAGTGGCGTAAATGTCCGTCGTAAATATATATGAATACAGTGCCTTGGTTACCATACATAAAAAGTGCCATTACTCATATCATGTTCCATACAATAATAGTTTTCATACTTAGAACCCTAAATAAACGCAGTCTTCGGGGGAAAGTAAAATGTTCGTACTTTTGGATGCACCTTAAAGCGCCTACATAAAGGTTAACCTTTGGTTACATTTGTACCCCTGCCCTCTTGCAAGTTGCTTTGTCTGCCATTTACAATTTTATGTTAGCACTTTAGGTAACCTGTGGGTATGAAGTGATTCGTTCTTTCTTCTCTTCTGCTATTAAAACTTGTATGCATTTTGTTGTGTTCATGGGTATAACAGAAGGTAGCAGAAATAGGGTATTTTCTAGTGCCGGCTTAAACGATTCACGCCTCTCGCAGAATTTAGGCACCGGAAACTACATACAACCTTTTCTACATAACGGAAGATATATAAGATGAGTATTAAAGAATACCCCAAATTTGAATGTCTATAATATCAAAACCAAATAACCTACAACCTTGATTGACAAATCAAATGAACCGTGGAACCGTGAAGTTGGTTTACCATACATTAAAAAATGTTCAATGTAACCATCATGAGCGCCCCGAACGACATCTACGCGATAATAAAACTCGTTCCACGCTCTTGTCAGCATGTCCTCTGTTACAGTTTGGATGGCGTTCGTAACTCTCGGTTTGAGGTGGTGAGGGGGTAGCGAGCCCGCATTCGACACATCAATGTGAACAGGACCGTCTGATGTTTCCTTTATGTGCCCAGAACGAGGTAGACGATGCCTCCATGTCTAAGTTGGTTTTAGCGATGAAGCGACGTTCCACACAAATAGTAAGGTGAACCGGCACAACATGCGTATTTGGGGTCAAGAGCCTCCAATGAAACCACCGAACACGAGCGCGCTTCCCCCAAAGTCAACGTGTTTTGCGCTGTATCCAAAGACACTGTTTTCGGCCCTTTGTTTTTTTCACTAACCCACTGTGACTGCAATCCCTTACTTGGACATGCTTACAGAGTGGTTGTTTCCTCAGTTAGAAGAGGCGGCGGAGGACACTTCATTTTCCAGCAGGATGGTGCGCCACCCCATTGGCACCTAGCTGTTCGCGGATACCTGCACGAGACGTTGCCGCAACGCTGGATTGGTCGANGGGGGACTTCATTTTCCAGCAGGATGGTGCGCCACCCCATTGGCACCTAGCTGTTCGCGGATACCTGCACGAGACGTTGCCGCAACGCTGGATTGGTCGAGGAGCAGCTGGTGACCAGGCTCTTCACCACTGGCCTCCATGAAGTCCGGATCTTACACCGTGCAATTTTTTTCTATGGTGGTGCATAAAGTATCAAGTGGTTTCGTCCACCATTGTCGGCTAACATTGACGACCTCAAACCGAGAATTATGGACANATAGTTTTCATACTTAGAACCCTAAATAAACGCAGTCTTCGGGGGAAAGTAAAATGTTCGTACTTTTGGATGCACCTCAAAGCGCCTACATAAAGGTTAACCTTTGGTTACATTTGTACCCCTGCCCTCTTGCAAGTTGCTTTGTCTGCCATTTACAACGTGTGGAACGAGTTTGATTATCGCGTAGATGTCGTTCGGGCCGCTCGTGATGATCATATTGAACATTTATGAAGATACGGTAAAGAAACTTCACAGTTCCACGGTTCATTTGATTTGTCAACCAAGGTTGTAGGTTTTTTGGTTTTAATATTATGAAACGTAAAATTTGGGGTATTCTTTTATTCTCATCCTACTGTTTTGAAAATATGATACACTACATACCGCTAGTAAGTTACTAACATATTCAAATTAACATTGTTAAGTGGTAGGTGAATACTAGTAAAGTGGAGAAAATACCCACGCTGAACGAATCGAAACTAAATTTGCAGTATGAACTAACACTCCTCGTTATGAAGATGACCTTACATGCCATAAAATATATTTCTTTCGTATAGTACAATCGTGCAAACAAAATGAGTGGTAGTCAACGGGAAAAGTATTTTTTCATTCAAGAAAACACGAGGCATAGAGAACATAAATGCTTTTACGAAAAGACGATGCCACAAAGTTAACACACAAGGATGCCCCACTGTCACAAATAATTCAAATTATTACACATTCTTCGTAAATTGTTATCATTATCCATTTGTAGGCTAGGAAACGACAAACATTCCAGAATAAATGAAATAATTTTGACACAGCGAAAATATTTACAAATAGTTTCTGTTCTTCTCGGTAACGACTGTACACCATGAACAAAAAAAAAATATTTGATTCGGCTGCGTTGAAACACACCTGCGCACTTTAATTTAGCGTAAGCTGCGAAGTCTGAAGTAAAACTGGGTTTACAACAGAAAATTAAACGTTATATTATGCGTTAAGACGTATGCAGAAGAAACGAAAGTTTGTTACCTCATGTATTGGTNAACAGAAAATTAAACGTTATATTATGCGTTAAGACGTATGCAGAAGAAACGAAAGTTTGTTACCTCATGTATTGGTTTCCACTTAGCAAGTTCATGTGCGTTGTTGGGATTTCCTAAGGCATTGAAAGAAATAGTTGTATTTTATATCCTAAGTGGAACTTGTGATACAAAGACCACTCAAAACACAGCAGACGGTGCTGTTGGCAGGAAACGGTTATTTACAGTAATGTAAGTATAAACAATATTAAAACGTCGTGTGTGTGCACATGTTAACGGTTATATTTGTTCACAAAAATAAGCTTCTCTGATAGAAAATATCGGCTTTGAAGTATGATCTGCTTAAATATGGTTGTGATATACAAAGTTTGGTTAGGAATAAATGTAAACATAACAGGCCTGCCACCTATTCCCATTGGCTAGAATTAAGAATTAAATCAATATTGGAAACTGCAAATACAGAAGACAGTGTGACAGATAAGTGCTTACAGCATAATTCTTATTGCATAATTTTTTTAATTGTAAACTTAGCTTAACAATTAGCTATTGGCACCGAGTTATTGCATTGAACTGATGTTTAGTGTAGAAATAATTATATTTTGTAATGAAGTCTGAAGTAGAATATTGCGAATCTCTTTGTTATGTATAGTTTCATGCGTTCGTTAGTGTTAACATTACTGATAATAACATCAGTGTCAACTTTCTCCGCACTGTTATGAGTTCAAGATTTCAGTGTAGAATATAAAATGGCGGGCTGTGTTACACTCGTGTAACTGTAAACACACACAGCTGCCAGTTTTTCAGACAATAAGCACTAATGTAGATCATTGTTGTAAACATGGATCTTACAGAGACGACAATTGTATTGTCGCTTTAAAACAAACATCTGTTAAAGTTGAGCATTATACGTGATCATCAATGTCCTTTTCCCGCAGTATGCATACTGTTTTCTGCTTAGTGATATGCACATTCATACAGTATTCGCATTCCTCTAATTACGTAAATGTTGTGCATGTCTAGGGAAATGACATAAGCACGAACACGGGGAAACGAATGTGTGTGCGTCTCGCGCCCTTAGGCTACCATTTTGAAAAGCGATTCATATGTAGTTCATAATTGTTATTCATAATATTAATTTTTATAAATAGTGGTATGGAGGCATTAACTTTCGAAAAAAACCACCGAGAAAAGTTCTTGACAACGTATGCTCTTTAACCTTTAATGATCTAGAAGAGCCGGGATAAACATAACCAGTTTTCTTCATGATTTGTTATAAACCTGGCGTGGTAATGTATTTATTGTTAATATTCAGGGTAATGAGAACACTGCCAATTTTTTACAAGGTAAGGCACGGGTTATTGTAAAAGTTATCTCAAAATTCGAATATTAATTTATATTTATACCATTATTGGTGTTTAGATAAACTTTACCTCTATTTTTTACTGGTTTTAATAATACATTTTAGATAGTTGCATTCACTGCGTAAAATAATTATTCATTTCTTTCTTGACAAAACTCTATGATTGATTAATAGCAACACTTTCATTATCATGGCTATTCAGCTACATCTGCTAATGGGTTGATAAATTAAAATTTATACGCCTACGTTTCAGCACGGATTCAGTAGTTGTTTTCGTAAAAATGCTTGTTGAGAATCTTATCAGCTGGCTAGTTGCTGTAACGGATGCAACCAAGTATGCCTGTAGGAATATATCAAGTATAGAGCCGAGTGGGGTATGCTTATATACAAAAGTGCATTCCTAGGTTCTGACACAGCTTTAATCGACACATTTAACTGACTGATTATTTGTACGAACAGTCACCTTTGTAGTAGATCACAACTCAAATTGTAAACACTGAGTAACATTATAGACCCTCGTCCGTCTAAGATATATTTCTCGACTAGTGAACAATCATTTCCTGCCAATTTACTTTCACATAAGAACAGAACGAAATCGCTACTATGACGTATGACATAATTCATTATTAATATCAAATTTGTAATTGTAAGTGCTTACAGTACTCGTATGTTATCATGAACACATAAATTATAGTAAAATAATAAATTAGAATAAAAAATAATGACCTTTATATATTTATGATAATTCATTTTCGCAGAGGTAAATAAAACCAAATTGTATTTTATATCGCTGCAAGTTTCAGCAAATACAGAATTCTACGACAGAAACGAAACACATGCCATGGTCGCCATTAGTAAATCATGAGTTTGGTATTCACAACTGCAACAAAAGTTGATAAGTCGCGTGTGAGAGGCTCGCTTTAGCAGAACGTGAACGAACACATGGGTGAGCCGAGGCAAGGGTTATTTACGTTTTCCGGCTGCAGAACTGGCAACACCGCACGGGTGGCGAAGTATTTTGACTGCTGAGTCGTCTGCTGCCTGCCAACTCCCAGTCGAGAACACTAGCGTTCCTCTGAATCATACCAAGAACTAATATAAAAAACTGGTCAGACTTTTCCTTACCCCATGGCCGCCCTAGTGTACATCTTTATTCAATGGTTATACCTTGTCGTTGTTAAATGGCGGATGGAAGTGAACACTAAAAACCTCTTAAAATGAAACAAATGTGTTTAAATTTTAAAACATAGTTTAAAAACTAAACGCAGCTTAGACCAGCTCCCAAGCCNAACAGAAAATTAAACGTTAAATTATGCGTTAAGACGTATGCAGAAGAAACGAAAGTTTGTTACCTCATGTATTGGTCTCCACTTAGCAAGTTCATGTGCGTTGTTGGGATTTCCTAAGGCATTGAAAGAAATAGTTGTATTTTATATCCTAAGTGGAACTTGTGATACAAAGACCACTCAAAACACAGCAGACGGTGTTGTTGGCAGGAAACGGTTATTTACAGTAACGTAAGTATAAACAATATTAAAACGTCGTGTGTGTGCACATGTTAACGGTTATATTTGTTCACAAAAATAAGCTTCTCTGATAGAAAATATCGGCTTTGAAGTATGATCTGCTTAAATATGGTTGTGATATACAAAGTTTGGTTAGGAATAAATGTAAACATAACAGGCCTGCCACCTATTCCCATTGGCTAGAATTAAGAATTAAATCAATATTGGAAACTGCAAATACAGAAGACAGTGTGACAGATAAGTGCTTACAGCATAATTCTTATTGCATAATTTTTTTAATTGTAAACTTAGCTTAACAATTAGCTATTGGCACCGAGTTATTGCATTGAACTGATGTTTAGTGTAGAAATAATTATATTTTGTAATGAAGTCTGAAGTAGAATATTGCGAATCTGTTTGTTATGTATAGTTTCATGCGTTCGTTAGTGTTAACATTACTGATAATAACATCAGTGTCAACTTTCTCCGCACTGTTATGAGTTCAAGATTTCAGTGTAGAATATAAAATGGCGGGCTGTGTTACACTCGTGTAACTGTAAACACACCCAGCTGCCAGTTTTTCAGACAATAAGCACTAATGTAGATCATTGTTGTAAACATGGATCTTACAGAGACGACAATTGTATTGTCGCTTTAAAACAAACATCTGTTAGAGTGTAGCATTACACGTGATCATCAATGTCCTTTTCCCGCAGTATGCATACTGTTTTCTGCTTAGTGATATGCACATTCATACAGTATTCGCATTCCTCTAATTACGTAAATGTTGTGCATGTCTAGGGAAATGACATAAGCACGAACACGGGGAAACGAATGTGTGTGCGTCTCGCGCCCTTAGGCTACCATTTTGAAAAGCGATTCATATGTAGTTCATAATTGTTATTCATAATATTAATTTTTATAAATAGTGGTATGGAGGCATTAACTTTCGAAAAANCATATGTAGTTCATAATTGTTATTCATAATATTAATTTTTATAAATAGTGGTATGGAGGCATTAACTTTCGAAAAAAACCACCGAGAAAAGTTCTTGACAACGTATGCTCTTTAACCTTTAATGATCTAGAAGAGCCGGGATAAACATAACCAGTTTTCTTCATGATTTGTTATAAACCTGGCGTGGTAATGTATTTATTGTTAATATTCAGGGTAATGAGAACACTGCCAATTTTTTACAAGGTAAGGCACGGGTTATTGTAAAAGTTATCTCAAAATTCGAATATTAATTTNTGAGAACACTGCCAATTTTTTACAAGGTAAGGCACGGGTTATTGTAAAAGTTATCTCAAAATTCGAATATTAATTTCTATTTATACCATTATTGGTGTTTAGATAAACTTTACCTCTATTTTTTACTGGTTTTAATAATACATTTTAGATAGTTGCATTCACTGCGTCAAACAATTATTCATTTCTTTCTTGACAAAACTCTATGATTGATTAATAGCAACACTTTCATTATCATGGCTATTCAGCTACATCTGCTAATGGGTTGATAAATTAAAATTTATACGCCTACGTTTCAGCACGGATTCAGTAGTTGTTTTCGTAAAAATGCTTGTTGAGAATCTTATCAGCTGGCTAGTTGCTGTAACGGATGCAACCAAGTATGCCTGTAGGAATATATCAAGTATAGAGCCGAGTGGGGTATGCTTATATACAAAAGTGCATTCCTAGGTTCTGACACAGCTTTAATCGACACATTTAACTGACTGATTATTTGTACGAACAGTCACCTTTGTAGTAGATCACAACTGAAATTGTAAACACTGAGTAACATTATAGACCCTCGTCCGTCTAAGATATATTTCTCGACTAGTGAACAATCATTTCCTGCCAATTTACTTTCACATAAGAACAGAACGAAATCGCTACTATGACGTATGACATAATTCATTATTAATATCAAATTTGTAATTGTAAGTGCTTACAGTACTCGTATGTTATCATGAACACATAAATTATAGTAAAATAATAAATTAGAATAAAAAATAATGACCTTTATATATTTATGATAATTCATTTTCGCAGAGGTAAATAAAACCAAATAGTATTTTATATCGCTGCAAGTTTCAGCAAATACAGAATTCTACGACAGAAACGAAACACTTGCCATGGTCGCCATTAGTAAATCATGAGTTTGGTATTCACAACTGCAACAAAAGTTGATAAGTCGCGTGTGAGAGGCTCGCTTTAGCAGAACGCGAACGAACACATAGGTGAGCCGAGGCAAGGGTTATTTACGTTTTCTGGCTGCAGAACTGGCAACACCGCACGGGTGGCGAAGTATTTTGACTGCTGAGTCGTCTGCTGCCTGCCAACTCCCAGTCGAGAACACTAGCGTTCCTCTGAATCATACCAAGAACTAGTATAAAAAACTGGTCAGACTTTTCCTTATCCCATGGCCGCTCTAGTGTACATCTTTATTCAATGGTTATACCTTGTCGTTGTTAAATGACGGATGGAAGTGAACACTGAAAACCTCGTAAAATGAAACAAATGTGTTTAAATTTTAAAACATAGTTTAAAAACTAAACGCAGCTTAGACCAGCTCCCAAGCCTTGCAAAGCAGTTTACGTGTGCCAATTAAGCATATATTTATAGAACATGAAGTACTTCCATGTAACGAAAGAAAAATGCAGTTTGTTGTTATGTTGTTATCATTCAATACAAACAATACGAACACTACGAAACATAGGCATGCTAAGATAGCGTAGTTGATAGGACGTCGGGTCCTATGAAGAGGAGAACGTTAAGAAGCCCTTACGGCGCGGGTATTCTCCTCCCATCTGTATTTTATTTCGTTGGTAATATTTTTATTGTGACAAAATAATAGTAATTAATTTATTTTACAACGGAATGACTTTTAAAGCAATAAAAAATACAAGAAAATGTTTAACACAATTATTAACATCAGTTTACAAAATTGGCTTTGCCGTAACATAAACACCACCTTAAAGTAGATAGACAGAAAGGATATAATGTTGTTACGTTATTATTTTAATGTTACATTAACATAATAACGTAACAGTATATTACATTAAGAGCAACATTAGTTACTGACGGTTCATAGATTTCAAAAAATTACTGTTGTAGTAACATTAATGCTGTTGTACAATGGCGGTTAGTAGTGAACGGCGATAACATCGTGAAGTGAAAACACCGTATTTAAAATTTAGAGCACAATATGAAAACTAAATGTAGCCTAGGCCAGCCCTCAACCCTTGTAAAGCAGTTTACGTGTGCCAAATACGCATTTATTTCTATAGCAAGAGTATTTCCACATAACGAAAAAGAAGTCAAGTGTGACGTTTACAGCTCTCATATGAAACATTTACAAGGATATATTACGGTAGAGTAGTTAGTATGGCGCCGCGTTTAGTGAAATGGTGTGCGTCAAAATGACGGCAGGCAATGGAACTGAACCCATGCCGGGATCGGTTCCGTTGCCTGCCATTATTTTTTTTTTCGTTCGTAATATTAATTTTTGTGACAAAATAATAGCAGGGAGCCTAATTAATTCATTTTACTCTGCAATGTTAATTAAAAGCAAAAAACAATACAATAAAATTTTAACACAAACGTTAACATTATTGCAACAAAAATTTGTTTTTCCGCAAAACAAAAGTTGTCTTGCCGCATCACAAGATTTATTTTGCCGCAGCATAAACATAACCTTAATATTTCCAGTACAGTAAGGAGATAATGTTGTCACAAAAGTACTTAATGTTACAGTAACATTCATAGTTTAATATTAAATTACATTAACAGCTACGACGTTAGTTACTGACGGCTCACAGATAACAAAAAATTAATGTTTTAGAAACATTAATACTGAAACATTCTATTTTTTCTGTGCCCCCTTCACAGTACGACCACTACGTATTGCTCTGTTTAGACTACGTTCTATAGGCAGGTTATGCATGGGCAAGAATACATCATCTCTTATGCAGAATTGAGGTGAGTTATTTGGAGAATCTCTGTACTTCATAATGATACTAAACGACTGCAGGAGGACTGTACTTGATCACTTGCAGTTTCATAACTGCAGAATATATTGGTTTTTGAATGTTTGCGTCGGGAAAACAGTTACGTGCTGATGAAAACTACAATGTACGATAGAAAACCTTGAATGTCGCCAACCCGTTACATTTGGTATAAAGTAACTTTTCTTTGCTCTGAACGAAAGCATTTCAGCGAATTTTTATTTCTTGGCTATAAATGAAGGCGATTTCGCCATAAAACAAAAACATACAAAGAAAACATTTACTAACAGAAAAACTATATGTTTCTTTACCTTTCATTTTGAATTAAAGCAATATCGTGTAACTGTAAACAGACCAGCCTCAAGAAATGGTTTCCTTTGCCATACAGAAAATTTTGAATCGATTTTTTTTACAGTGTAGAGTTTGCACGACGTGTAGAAAGACAATTTCAGTAACAGCGTACCTTCTCTAGCAGCAAGGTAGAAAGGAACTCTTACTCTCATTTCCGTTTGTAACAAGTTTTTATAGATTACTGGCTTACCCTGCCACGCGTTGCTGTGGCATAAAAGATTTTGGTTCTATTCATTTCTGTGAAATTAAATGAAAGAAGTATATGTATTTTCAAAATCTTTATTATTGAAGGACTTGTTTGTATACAATGTTTTTAGTTTTACCATCTTCCGCGCGTATGAATAAGTTGGATTGTTCAAACAGCTGAAATGTTCAAACAGATGTCAACAAAGGCGCTTCTTGACGCGAAAGCATGGTAAAAATGAGCTATTTGCATATTTCAGTACCTTTGCAGATAACACAGATAAAAAAGAAAAGTGTACGAACACTCGTGGGAACGATAGGAAGGTTTCTAAAAACAGAATGAAAATTGGTTGATTTTTTTCGGGAGTTATACCCGTCCGAGCAAACGGACAAAACATTTTTATATATAGTTGATAAAGTACTTGCCTCATTATTTTTAAAATATATTTTATTTCGAGTTATTTACATAAACAAAAAAAATCTGTAGAAATTGTTGTGTTTAAATTTATACGTGCAAAACAAAGTAAAATAAAGAAAGCGTGAGGCCTTGAATGAACATGGGTATGATTGCAGAAACTTCCAGCACCTATGGAACATGGGTATGATTGCAGAAACTTCCAGCACCTATGGAACATGGGTATGATTTCAGAAACTTCAACCCCTATGGAATATGGGTATGATTGCAGAAACTTCCAGCACCTATGGAACATGGGTATGATTGCAGAAACTTCCAGCACCTATGGAACATGGGTATGATTGCAGAAACTTCCAGCGCCTATGAAACGACTGCCAATAGCACCGAGTGACAACATGTTTTGGTTACTGAACTAAACGCTTCGCAATTCGTCCCTCTATGTGCTCTTTTCTTAACACTTCTGGAGACGGCAACTGTGCTCGAAATCCAACTTCAAGGAAACGACTGGGGATGATCACAGCAGACACCCTAGGTGCGTCACTCTTACACTCTAAATCTGAAACATTGACAATTGGCCCCAAAAAGTGAAAGTAGTGAAAATTCAGCAACTGGTAATCAGTGCCTGATAACTAATTGAAACTATGGTGGAATTTCACTGAATTATTTGTGATTCCCACTGAATGTCTAAAATTCCACTGTCATAACTCACTTGTCGCCAGTTAATTTGCTCGATTTGGCAGTCGGCAGTAACTTATCAACTGACTTTCAGTGAATATTATTTCACTGACTGATATTACTGATTGAAGCTTAGAGTGTATAATCTGTTCTGATGACGCTGTACGTTTCTGTGTGATCTCTCGAACTATGCGACAGGGCACTAGCATCGATGCAGTGCGGAAACTCCTTATCCAAGGTGGTGCAAAGTTCTTGGCACGAACTTCCCGACCTCACGGAGACACTCTATCCAACCTCGCTCAAACTCCGTATCTGCACGAAAGATGCGTGCCTATGCAGTCCAAGCATGAAAACTGCTTTCAACACAACTTCGAAGCACAGTAAGGTGTTCGTATTTACAGGAAACGTCATTTAAGGTGCGCAACTAATGATTTGCCTAATATATTTTACCGAAAATATTGGGTTACTGATTCGTCCGCAGAGTAACTGTCTGTATCATCTTGTGTGCTTCCCTATATTAGTGTCTCACATATCACAATTATTTTTCTCATGCACTTCTTCCAAGCCTTTGATTTTTCATTATCCACCAGTTAAATGATAACACAGCTCTTCAAAAAATTGCAATGCTAACACATTTTCTTTGCCTGAAACGTATCCTATAAATCTGAATCAGTGATAATTTCACTGTTTAAATAAGTTAACAGCACCTGACTTATTGAGCAGTCACTTCAGTAAATTTAACTGATGAATTACTGAAGACGTGCCAGTTTTCCTTCACTTATTGATACAGTATTTTTTAACTCATGTATTAGTTATACAACGTCTATGAAATCAATTAACACAGCATAAACTAATGAAACATATATATACATATATATATTTTTTTATTTTTTTTTATTTGAGGTTCGCCTTTTATAATACGATTTTACGAGGCAACGTGAACAGTTGCTCTTTTATTCGGATTTTACGTATTTCATTTTGTTTTTACGTAATCATCATAGAGATCGATTTGAAGTTTTAAACTGCATTAAATGTGGTGAAGTGAGTGCATTCATACGTACTATTTTATTAAACAATAGTAATGCTACCAATAAAACTAAAAACAAAAAAGAAAACACATTAAATTTAAATCTACATATATTCGACAATAACACATTAATACCTAATTTTGGCCGTATAGTCACTGGACGCTTGTTAGGTTGATTGGTAGGGTAACGGGCTGAAACCGGAATGCTGTGGGATCGATTCCTGACTGCCACGGGTTTTTTATTTTAAGTTACATNCCGGAATGCTGTGGGATCGATTCCTGACTGCCACGGGTTTTTATTTTAAGTTACATCAAATTCAACAAATTCAAACTGTGACTATCGGAATAAGTTTATTTCTCGTAATGATTAGCTTAAATACAATAAAAACAATATTTAATTCTCCACGTGCAGTTGGCTGTCACTTATTCAATCAGCGAAATTGTTTCACAGAAACAACCAGTGGTATTCCACCCATTCTAAGTGGAGCCATTTCCACATATTCGAGTAGTTGAATCTCACTGCGAATCAGCGGTTTTTCACTGATTCGAGTTTAGAGTGTAATGAAATCGTTTGAGCTTAGGAGTTTCAGTAGCTGAAAAATTAGACTAATTGCATTTAGTTTTGCAAAGAAATAGGAAGTCCACCCCCGTCCTCAGTTTGCTCGCCGAGCAAAGACAGCCAACCGGGACTTAAGTACTGAATTAAAAAGATTACGTTCCCATAAAAAGAATGACTCAGTAGTCACTCATGCAACCAAAAGGAAGAACATATTATTAAGTCATACGGAGAAAATTTGTTTCGTTACTTTCCGCCTACGCAGCGATGTACATATACAGAGTTCTAAGTCTGAGTGTTCCAGAGTTATAGTTAAAAAGGCTTCGATGAAAGTACTTCATGGAACAGAAATGTAAATTATTGAGAATACCGTACAAAACTCACTTCTTGATACATAAAAAATAGGAATGATTATATAACTGTAAGAATGTAAATATTAGGCCTATGATAAATTTTCTTCAATAAAATGTGACAAAACAAAATGTTTCAGGGAAAATATTTATTTATAAAGCCGTGATACGTAACTTACACTACTTAAAACTTTGTAATATGAAAATGATTTTATATTTGATGCTCGAATGAAAATAGTTCACATATTATATATTTTATAATAAACACTATGCATATACAAACGTTTCTGAAATACACGCACTTAAATTCGGTTTTCAACTTTCCCGAATAAATTATTATTTTACTCTTAGTTTTAACCTGAATGCTGAATGCTGAAATAAAATAGGCTGGCTGCAGTTTCGGTCGTAATAACTTTTTTATGACTATGCAGCCTACACTAACGAAATAAAAACAAAAATATCTCAAGATTGAGTGATCCTGTAAGCAGTTGGATTAAATATGGGTCTCTAAATATTTTTGAAATTGAGGTTTCATAGTTTTTATTTTAATAGAGGAAAAACATGGCACGAAACAATCCATGCATTCTCTATATTAAATCATAGTGTTTCTGACTGAGGAGGCACTTACTTTATTCTCTGCTGCAATCTTTCAAACGGGAAGACTCGCATGCAATTTCACAGATCGAATCTATTTCTCAAAACCATGTCTCGTTCTCAGCTTCACTTCCAGAGCTGATGGAAGACAGTCTTTGTGGAGGAACGCCACAAAAGCGCGCCAGCTTTTAATAAAGCCCTTTATCCAAGGGCGGTTTCCTTTACCCTTTCGATCGCAGCCTCGTTTCTTTCTCTTGAGGGGTGGGGGGTGTGCAGTTTTATGACAAACGCCGACAACATAAATCAGACCGGCGGAACGTGGATACGTGTGAAAGACTTCAGGAAGCGAAGAGACGGTGGAGAAAGTAAGGATTAGACAAACGTGGGGAAAGGAGGAAAAAAGAGATGAGTAAAGATAAGTCGACTTATTTTATCCCTTCCACGATAGCCACGAGAAAACCGAAAGACACGACTTCCTCTAAACTTACTCCGTACCTTCCCCTAACTTTCATATATTCTCTCCCCCTCCCCTCCTTTCCCGTCCAACAGGCGTAGCTTTTCGCTCGGCAAGGTTGCGGAATTTTCGCCTCCCGGTCTGCACAGATGTGGATTCAGATAACTTCTGAATTATACCCCGGGATTGAACGGTAATCCGGTTCTTGCGCTGGAAGATAGTGGACTGATAAAAATGTGGTTAAAACGTGCGCCAAGTTTTGATTATAGCGACACTGCCTTGAAAAGCTCCGCGTCAAAGTAGAATACATTATTTTTTTTACATATTTTAACAGTTCAGAAACACGAAGACTAACTGAATACTAAATTAATTTAATTTCTAACTATTTTACTTTTAGTGACTTATATTTTGAGAAAACCATGGCAATGCATGCGGCTAGTTACTAAATAAAAGACAAGAATTTAAGGCGAAAACTTCTTCGAAATATTTTGATGTATTTTACTAACGACAGGTGTGAGTGAAATAAATCTGAACAACTTTTTCAACACTATAAATTTACGTTATTTTTAAGATTCTTGCAATGGGTCTAACACATCAAACGAGACCCACTGTAATGGGCTATGCTCAAATAATGTCTCGTTTGCCTGTAAATTTAGTTTTGCTCATACTGACTTGCACGAGAAGCAAATTGTTTAACATGAAGAAAGAAAATTTCAGAATAAAATTTTTCTTTAATAATGCTATTTGTAAACAGAACAGAATAAAATAACTTTAATTAACGCTTCTAGGAAAGAATTTCTGGTGAATATCGTCCATGAGAATCCATTACTTTGATTTTGTATACTTTACAATTAGTAATTAACATATTTTTGTACTGAAAATTTATTTTAGCGGAATAATATAGACTAAAATATAACGGAAGTTCTACAATATTAAATTTCTGCACAATTATGCATTTTGGTAGGCAGTAACCTGAAAAAAAAAAATACTTTCTGGATGTGATGTTGAAAAAGAACGTTTACTTTGATGCGTGTAAGATAATAGACGCTTCAATTAAATATGCCCAGGCTTATTATTTCAGTAAGATTACTGTCAGGTGTTTAGTTATTTCGGAAGATTTTGCCATATCCTATGTCAATGGCATATTTTTATAGGAAGTCACACTAATAGAAAAAATTGTATCAATGTGTGGTTAAACAAACTATTTTAAAGTTTTTGGTGCGTACATTTTTAAATTTTGTACTTGTGAAATAGAGCTACAACTTAACACGAATTATAAGTACATAATTTTTGCCGAGTGTTCTTACAAACAGTAACTGGTCAAGCTAATTGGTTTTATTCTTAAAATTGGCCAATTATTTGGTAGGTATTTGAAATCGTAAAATCAACATTCTTAAACTTTCTGTTTCATTTCTTAATTTACGTGTTCAAGCGATTCCTAAATGCAGCAATGAGGAAAAAATAGAAGTGGAACTGCTTTAAGCTTAAGTTCACGAAACCGGATGCAGAAAGATAGAATAGTGGGATTTATATACAGGGGATGGACAAAAGAATATGAACACCTGACATATACGCAATATTTATTTATTAATAAGGTGTGTATGCTGTCATTACCGTGGAAACTGTCGCTCGTGAAACGTTAAACAATTCAGCAGTTTTTGTCACAGACGCTCCCGCTAACTGAGCACCAACCATTTGCCCTCTTTCGAAGTTTGAGAGTTCACACATTTCACCGATCGCTTGTTTTAACCGTCGCGGAACAAAGCGTATAATACACTGAAATATAACCTACAAGACTTGGCACGTAAACTGTGCAATACATACGCGCCGCATTATTAACACTGAAGCAGTGTTGCCAACATGCAACAAAATTTATTATATTGCATTGTGTTCATATTATTTTGTCCATCCCCTGCATATATATATATAAATATATGTATGTATGTATATATATACAGTGGATGGAAAAAATAAAATATATATATATGTAAGTGCGGGGAATAATAAAGACTGAATATATATATATATATATATATATATATATATATATATATAGCCTACATTATTTCACGCTTAGTACTTTTAATCTGATGTTGAATAGTATTATTTTCTTTCTCTAACAAAAACAGCATGTGCCTTAACAACATAGGCAGCTGTAACAGGCTATTTAGTGGACGCGGTCTTATTTGTGACACTTAGGCCGGTATTCCAGAACGTTTTTATAAGGGTTTTTGTACAGATCAAGTCATACCCAGGCCTTATCACTATTCCAGAACGTTATGATGCCAGCTAAGACCTTAGTTAAGTAACGTCCGAAGCCTTAATCTTAGGGCTCCGATTTTGGTGTTTTATCCTTGGCGCAAACGAAATCTACGCATGCGCAGAAAGCATATAATTTTGCCGAAGTCTGTAGTATGGCAAACATCCATAAACAAAACGACGCGTCCAGACTGTTATACTCCTCGATGCAATTATTTATCTAGAAATTGAGAAACCAGCACAATTAATTTGCACAATTAATTTGTTTTGCAAATCAAAGATAAAGAAGCCAGGAATATTGTGTATTATGTACCACATATTTCAAGGCTTCCATCATTAGGAACAACGCAAACACGTAATACCTGAAGGATAATATATGAAATTTATTCAGTATTACAAAGTGTTAGTCGTGTTAGCCCAACTGGTGGCGTTTCCGATTCTCGCGCGTTTCGGGTTCGAATCCCGATCGGAGGAAACTTCTTTAAATTTTAATATGAACTAGTACTTCCATATTTACACACATATTATGTTCAATAAAGTCTCTTTATTTAAAAAACTGCGCTAAGTATTGAAAATAATTACCGATGAATTGTTAACAGTGCGATATAATGGCGATTATTTTATAATAGGACTTGTTTATTGATAATAATTATATCTCTCAGAATTTATTCAACAAAACCTACTATTCACGTTCAAAAGTCTTTTTGCGTTTCTCCCTTTTTATTTAAGGACCTTACATAGCAAAAGAAAATAGTATATTGTGTGTGCAAATTATATTCGTGAGCCCACCTTCTACAACGTTTAAACCATATCCTCATTGGCCGGACGTGTTAGAACTTACGTTGGCACGACTGACGACATGGCTTGTTGATTGTTGACGCTGGTTGTTAGGAATATATTTTGTCCCGTGCGAAACTCAACATTGCGTTGTCTTATAGTAGTCCATCGAGTGTCGTGTCGATTGCCGAAGAGATGTGCACGCGCGCGTATTTAAATGTCATTGACCAACGGAGCAGCCTTTTTAATTTCGTATGTGACAGCGGGAACTGGATTGTTATAACCGTTATTGTTTGTACACATAAAGGAATCCGTTCCTGGGAAGGTTCCTGCACCTCTCGTTTATGAAAGGCCAGTGCTGACAACTTCGAGAAAGTAGGGCCGAGGTGGCGTAGAGGTAAGAATATTCGCCTCCCACCAAGGCGAAGGTCATAGGGTAGATGCTGGCCGAGTGCCATGAAGATGGACCTTCTCCAGTGCTTTTCCGTCGCCATACCAGGAAAATGCATGTGTTGCCCTTTGATGCAGGCCTCCCAAATCCCGTGACATACATTAATAAATCTAGTCACTCTGAATACAAACTACCAATCAAATAAACAAGATGAATACACATCATTTTTATAGTTATTATTAGAAGCTACTCTGTAATCTTTGTCATGATTGTTTCGAACAAGGCTGTTTTAAAGATAGCAGGGAAACATATTCTGTGAAAAAAGAGATGGCCG
>NQII01004092.1:62041-95348 GCA_002778355.1 Clitarchus hookeri | reverse complement strand
GGGGTGTTAGAAGGTTCAAACCCCTCCTTTATAAACTTAAAATGATTCATTCGATTTCCGCAGTTTCATCACTTACTAAGCAATGGTAGGAGAACATTTATGTTCTTTTCTTGCCAGATAGAACAAATAAATATTCTATTCCACAGTTAAATTTTATTTCCGAAAGCCAAGCGTTTTTGCAAGTAAAAATGCCACATTAATAAAAATGTTTTATGTGTGGCTAGATAACGAACACGTGATGATGAATCCCTTATATAAAATAAGAATGTGTCCTCCTTAACGTGTTACTATTTTTTTAAAAAAAGGTTTCTCGTTTAAGTCGTATTTCAGAATATATAAGTGAACCAGCCGCTTTTAGCAGTTCTCCAATTATAAGTGCCAGGTAACTTAGGTGCCAGCCAGCAGCCCAACCAATAGAGAATCGAATCGTTCGCAGCATGCAGTAGCCATTTAGACACTTGGCCTTTTCCAGAGATTTCGCGCAGCGAATCAGCGAATGGGTATGCCACGCCAAAGGAGCCGTATTCTATCCGGTCCATTTCCGTACACTATCCCATTGTGTGCTCAGGGCCTTAAAGATTGTGTTTTGGATAGATGGTGCATCAGGTTAGCGATAACTTTCGAAGAGCGATGCTTGCTGAGATACTCTCGATCGCGGGATGTAGGTCAGAGACAGCCATGCCTCGTGGCCACAAGTCAGCTGGTCCAGCACGAGTAGAGGAAACGAGTGGCTTCTCGTCCACTGGGGCATGACGCCACACTTCCGGCTCGTACATGCTGCCAGCATTCAGCGCTCCAGTGTCCGCTTCCCCACCTGAGCATTATGACCGGAACTTGGCTTGGTGAGCACGCCTCCCTCCCCCACTCTCACAACTGCTGCTGGAACAATTACCGTAGGTCAGCGGTGCAGACCCCAAAGTGAATAAGGAATACAGTGCTTATGACAGCTGCGCAGAAGCGATGAAGTAGACCGATCTCGCTGACAGCACCCAACCAGTCTCCGTCTACCAACATTAAGATGATTTTCTGCCACCACGACTAGCAAAAACGGCCTCGATTGGATTTGAGGTTAGAATACTGTTTAGTAAACAAGTGTTTTGGGATATTTTTATACTTCCTCTAACAAATTTGTAATGCAGTTTAATTAAATTCAAATTGGTAAAAATTACTTTATTAATATGGGCTAATAGTGCTTGTCATTTAAAAATTAAGATATAAACAATCACGTTCATAATTGTTGAACATGTAACTTTGTCAGTTGTATTGGTGTGGGGTAGGTCAATGTTGGGTACATGCGCAGAAGACGAATAATCGGTCTACCTCATCTTTAGTGTATGGTTTCCACTACGTTTGAACCACAGAGAACTTCCGAATGCACGTAGGAGTGAAACAACTGCTTATACAGCGAGCTCCAACCGCGCGAGCCAGCAAAATGGCATCACTGGCCGGCAACTTGAAAGAAAGCCGTTCGCCAACCAGCGCCTGGTAACTTACTTGCCAGCCGGCAGCCCAGCCAGTGGGGAACCTTCCGCAGCACGCAGTAGGCAGTCACCCGTTTCAGAGCATCGCGCGGCCAATCAGAGAGAAGCCCTCATCAAAGAAACTACAGCGTCATTTCACGTCTGAGTTCTTGCCTAGTTTGTATCAGCGGTGCAGAGCGTAGAGTGAATATGGCGTAGAGCGCTCATGTTAGCTGAGCAGCACCTGTTCTCAGTGTACCACTTTTCTTCCCACACCACTGTGAAAACCCCTTGGTTTCTAACAAGTTTAGCACAAAGCACAATTTACTCAAATAAGAGCTTTATAATTCTAGTTCACAACATTGGCTGATTTGTGCAACGAACATTATAGGCACAACATGTTTATAAAACATGGGGACAAACTTCGGCAGTGTATCCCTGACATAAATATAAGACTAAAATTTAAGTACCATATATTTCGTCAAGTGATTATTAAGAGAGCTGTGCGCCCCTGAAAAATCCTCATATGAATTACTATACTCTGCATTGTGGTTTGCGTACCTGGCACGTAACGTATTTTCTGTTTTGAATGTTCAACATTCATTATATCCCAAACAGTTCACCTGAGAGTATTCCAACAAGACGACCTTTTTTGTTAATTAGATGTGCTGATTGACAAGTTGTCATTAAACATTGCTTAGAACATAGTGTTACAAAGTTTGATGCAAACACAGGATGCCAACAACTATTTTCAAAAGGAAGGGGGATGATATTACCGGCCGCGTTTTGGGAGGTATAAGATCTCATTTATACAAAACACCATTAAATGATTTGTTGCTTAATCACAAGTGGTTTATGATATTTTCAACTAAGCGCATTTTAGAACTTAAATCGTGTGGGCGCATAGCTCTGTTAATAATCACTATATGGGATAAGTTGTACAAATATTTTCGTTTTATATTGTTGCAAATAATTATCTGCAGAATTTGGTATCCATGTTTTTCAAACATGTGGTGTATTCAAGTAACATTAAATTTTATTTTATATCGTAAAAGTTCGGGCATATGTTAAAAAATAACTTTAAACAGATGTCACATATTTGCTGAAACATAGGGATTTGATTATTCTTTAGGCAATTATTGAACCTATGTTGGAGGCATCAGCAGAAGGCGTGAATCAGCCTGCATTCTCTTCAGTCTATGATGCAAACCCGAACACATCGTAACATGGCTTTTGGACGGTGGCTTCCATTAAAGCCTCTGTACTGCAAGATATAAGTGTTAATTTATACTTGAATGAAATGGTGTAAGGAAAGAAAATGGACTACTTATTTTTGCATAATCGCAAGTCAAGGTGGTGATTTTTCTAATTTACAAACACACAAAAAATATTAGCGTAGAAAATTACATGGATTACTTTAATAAACGAAAGTAATCATACTCAGCATCTCCATACTCAAAAACTTCATTTTAAATTTTTCATTTTGTTATAAAAGGAAATATTTTTCTATTTTTTATTTGTAACTGACCTTGCATGTTCATAACATTACTTTTGTTAATTATGTCTTAAGAATAAATCCAACAAGAAAGGCATCAATATTTACCAGATGCGCAAGTGAAATGATAATCTTGAGTTTTTCTTTCTGCTATTTTCATGTCAGCAATAATGTGCCACCTTCTGTCATCCAGGCAGGGAACTTAAAATGACATAAGTGAATGGGAATATAATGAATATACTCAGTTTAGTTGTTTAATTTGCAGCTCCCAAGTTGGTATTGCCGCTGATGAAAGCACAATGAGAATACTTATTACAATAGAGCTGCGGACCAAAACTCATGGTCCTTGTTTGTGGACTACTTACCTTACAATTTGTTCATTCGAAAAATATTTTCTGCAGTTAATATGGAAACCATTACAATATTTATATGAAGCAGTTAGGAAAATATAATGGTATGACGACATGCAATGTAAGTTCCATCTTCACTTTATATTTTGAATCTAATATTTACTTCTCCCAATTAAAGGTCAGGAACTTAAATTAATTTTATACCGCTGCCTAAGATAAAAAGTTAAGAACTTTTTATACCACAGCTGAAATCTGTATATCAGTAATCGTTTCGGAACGTTATAAGGTTAGATGTCAACATTCTTATACTTTGTTGGGGCTTTTATTGTTGAAGTCATTGTTAACTTAAGATACTATAAAAATGAAAACGTTATTAAACGCATTGATTACATAAAATAAAAATTAACATTAACGCGTATTAAATTATTTGTGAATTATTTGTGTCCGTGAGTCTACGAAGTGTTGCAGTGAAATTGTCAGGCACAGAAAAATATGACTGGCACTCCGAATAATATAATTTGCATAATAATAACTAAATTTCCATTGTTTTTTAGGCTGTATAAGAGCTAAATTAGTTTCTAGACTTTGAGGCCATTTTAAGGATTTGTGGCACAACGTCGATGAAAACTTGATGAAAATATCGAAACATTTTAAATATAACGTTCGTCTCGTTTTAGTGCAAATATAATAATTTTAAGTAAAGTCCTTAATTCACAAAAATTTCAAAAAGAAAAAAGTTTGGTTTCCACTCAATTGAATTTACAGGAGTGGCGTGAAGCTATGGTTTGTACAGTCCGACTCTTATTCCTGTTTCAAAACCTTACTATTTTCAGTTTACATTTTATCTCGAAATAAAAATTGCATTCCAGGTTATATATATATATATATATATATATATATATATATAAACACATACACCCATATTTATATTCATTTGAAATTACATTCTAATAATATGAATAATTATTTTAAGCTGTAGCTAAATGTTTTAAATTCTGAGATTAGTGCCCATAAAATATAGATTCAAATATTCATATAAATCGTTTTATTCGGTTTTTTCTTCAAAATCTATTTTCTTAAATTTTTTCCAAGCTATTATTTTTTCACTATGAAAAAGTATGTAATGCGCTAAAAAATGTACATCATAGTTCTAGCCTTTCAAACGCTTTTAACATCCAAAGGTAAGTCATATAAATATTTTTCTTTATTCTCTACTAAATGTAATGTAAACTGAAGAGCCAACAAAACCTGGTATAGGCGTGCGTATGCAAATAACAGAGGTATAGAACCAAACAGAGTAAGGCGATGCGGTCGGCAGCTAGATCGGTTACTGCTGCTACAATGGCAAGTTATCGAGATTTAAGTGAGTTTGAACCTAGTGTTATAGTCGGCGCACAAGAGATCGGATTTAGCATCTTCGAGGTAGCGATAACATTTGGATGTTCGCGTACGACCATTTCACGAGCGTACTGTGAATATCGGGAATCCGGTAAAACATTACAGCTTCGACATCGCTGCGGCCGGAAAAAGATCGTGAAATAACTGGAAAAACGACGACCGACGAGAACCATTAAACGTGACAGACGTGCAATCCTTTCTCAAATTGGCACAGATAGGATTTGTGGACTGCCCTGCTGGATTCGTGGTGTGAATTGCCTCCTGCATACCTTCAGACACTAGTCGAGTCCATGCCACGTCGTCTTGCGGCACTTCTGCGTGCTCGGGGGGACTCTACACGATATTAGGCAGGTGCACAATTTTTTTTGGCTCTTCGGTGTATAAGAGTGTTACTCTAACTACGTTCAGAAAGAAATAAGCGGAAATATATATAACGTTCAACCAACACTAAAATTCCACAGGTTTACGTAATTCGCTCATCATTTGCACCGAAATGTATTTGAATACGTTTTGCAAAAAAAAAAAAAAAAAATCGTGTTCACACGTTTTGAGTCCGTTCGTTGATTTGACGCTGCAGTGTAATCTGCACGCGCCACAGAGCGAGGTCATTTTTTCCCGAACGCCACAAGTTTTGACTTGTGTCTCCACGCGACGCAGTGCCGCAGGGAAAAAAAAAAATTACGGCGGTGTTTGACCCACGAGCGCGCGTCCCCACCCCGTTATTTTATAGTTGGTTGTTTTATCGCGCGGGGCTCGACATCTGGCTGGAAGAGCGCGTATTTGTGGCGGGTTAGAGATGGGGTGGTCTAGTTCCCGTCCTCGCGGTGCTTGTGGAGGTTGCACTGCGGCGGAGACAGGAGAGTGGGTGTGGCTAGGTATTCCATAGTGAAGTTACCGGCCACAAGCATCGAGCTGGAAGGAGCCGGCTCCATTGTGTTTCCGGGCCGGAGGCTCCCCGAAATTAAGCAGATTACCGGCGTCGAGAGAGGGAGGAGGAAATGTGGGCTGGCCGCGTCGCGGCGCCCGCAGTGTTGCCATTATTACATTTACCCACTTTATCCCCGCGCGAGCAGCCAGTGCAGCGGCAGGGCAACCTACCGCATTCGGAACGAACCCCACGCCGAAGTCGAGTGGGGCGGGAACAAGCATTTGTATTAAACGGGGTCGTGTGTCTGGGTAGACTGGGGGTGCAGGGAGCCCAGGCGTGCATTCGGCGGAGGGTGTTCGTGAGGAAGGACACAAAACATGAAATCTGTGGCACGATGACGGGAATGTATAGAATCTTTTAATTTTTACCCCAATACATCAGTTAATGCTATCTGGTATAAGACTAACGATTATGTTTCTTTATATAGAATAAATACCACGTCAATTTAGTGGTTACGTGCACACATTGGAACTTCTGATTTTTCAGCGAGCCTTATGACAGATATTCCAAATCCTTCAATGCTTAGCACATTGACCTCTGAAGAAGTTCCTTCCAACACTGAAGTCATATGTTCTCACCCCACTGAGAACGTTACAAAGGTACAAAGGAAACCTATTTATTCTCTCGAACATTCAGCGCATTGTTCAAAGCAGCCTTCAATTGTGTCTGAACAAAACCATGATCCTCAGCCATCGACCTGCGGGTTACAGAGTTTTAAACACTTTAATATTCACATTTCACTGGAAAATTTGTCACCACTCCTAAATGCGACTAAGATAGAAATAAATACAAGGAAACAGAGGTCATAGAAGAGTGAAATTCTCACATCTATCCTGTATAAAAACCAAATTGAATCAAACCGAAAGTTGCATCCAATAAAAATAAGCATACCAGTAAGCAGAAGTCTAAAACTGCAATACTGAAGTACGCGAGGAACCTCTCTACGAGCTGTTCGATTGGGCGACAAAAGCAAAGAACCAAGTTATCTTTATAATGATTAAATGATACAGAAACGACTACCTGAATTCTGCGGTGAAGGTTTTGAAGAGGACTGGACCCAGTGCAAGACCTATGGTGGTTGGGCCCATAAAGAATGTGCTAGTTTTGGTGAAACGGATCCATTTTATCAATGTGATCACTGTAAATCAAAGTGTGGCCGTGTCTCTTTTCAGGTCGTACTTCACTGCTAAATGTGCACAGCTTAAAACCGATGTTCATAGTGTTACATATCTATTAAATTATACATTGCAATTTAGCATCGTTTACTTGTTAAGATCTTATGAATATGCGTGTGTGTGTTGGTAATGGACAATTGCATTTATATCTGAAATAATTTGGAAAACACGATATTAATTTTTACTTAAGTGTTCGGTGCTACCCACCCTTCCCTTAAACTTATGAAATTCGTTATGTAAAACATAAAATTTCAACAATTTTGTCAATACTTTTGTAAATATATTTCCGACATTTTTGTGCTTTCATCAAACTATTATTTGATTTATCATAATATTAAAAACATTAATAAGCATAAAGAAAATAATTATCTTGTGCTCGACCAGAGTTATAACTGATCTTAAATACAGATCATTTTTAAAAATGCCAATTCCGGGAAAGAAATTTAAAGTTTCTTAGACTGAGAATTTACATCCCATTATTCGCAAAATTTCCTTTCGCATCTGTTTTCGGCTAAAGCTAAAGCCAGAACTTCCTCTGCAGTCTCTCTTGCGCTCTTTTTTTGTGCACAATAAAAGAGTCGTGTCAACGTGTTCCATTCGCACAGTTTTGGGCTTCTAGTTAGGAAGTTTTGTAACTGACTTCGCTCGCCGTGGAGCATAGGCACGCTAATTAATTAAACGCATGCCAACAGGGGGACGTCGCGTGATAATACGCTTGCGAATGTTTGTCCGGTGTCGAGCCACGACGCCGAGAATGATACAACAGCGGCAATCTCGGAGGCGCTCGGATGCACATGGAAGTGTGGGAATAGAAGAATAGTCCCTAGGAAACAATACCATTAATGGAGGTAAAGTAGGAACGAGTAGACAAGTTGGTGTACGACGTCGCAGAGCGTTCGGCATCATCTAGACAAAGCCAAAGTAGGCTGAGAGCGAGGCTTTTGCGAATGTCGACATCCAGCGACGTCGTGAACTACTACCGCTTCCACGCAGTGTTATTACCACTCCACCTGCAATTTACCAAAACTGAGCAATTTTGTGATGTTCATTTTGTGTGATTTAGGCACGCAGGAGTCTTTACAAAAAAATTATAATTTTAACTAAAGTTATTAAAAGTGTTTTTTTTAAAATATATTTACTGTCCCTCGTTATACTGGGAAGTGAACCGAGACACTGCTATTTTAAACTTATTTCAAAAATGATATTTATACAACCATGGCTTATGCGGGATCCGAACCCGGAACATACAACTTCCGAAAGTAATGTCTTTGCGGTCTCGGGTTCGGAAGTCTCATATAGCAATATTGCAACCCGTAATACCAACTACGCCGGCAGTGTCCACAATCGAGGACATGTTGCACACGAAGAGAATTTATGGTTGTCGCTGTACTTTACAAAGAATCAGTGGCCTGTGTTTTGAGTGTGTCTGCTGATGTTTGTGAAGGGTTAATGATAACATCAGCCAACCCACAGAGTAGAATGATGAAGGTGGATTTGTAGCAAGTGGACGGGGGATAGAAGCCGCGAAGCTGTTCATGCTCTGTCATTCCGGTCCCCCGGTGGCCATATTGTCCACCATGTTAGATGTCGATAACCTTGACCTGGTGAATTTTGACCTTGTACCAAAAAAAAAAATCTAAAGTACCCAAACATTTTCTAAATACATAACAAAATTCATAAAAAAAATAAAAAATATGCAAACAGTTACTAAAAATTTTAATTTAAAAAATACGATTCCAAATTATTTAAAAATATTATTTTTAAAAACTTACATTTCCGGAGGTCCCCTACAGCACCACACCCAGCAGACGGCTGAACCCCTCTAATCAATCACATTATATTAACATTCCTCTCACCTACCCTTCAACAATGCTAATTCTGTCAAATGCACTCCACCAGCTATATTGGTTTTTAGTTTTTAGCCTCCTTTCCGAAGGAAAGAAAAGGTTTTAAAATAACTTTACTGTCTGTGTGTCTGTGTGTGTGTTTATGTGTTTGTGTCTGTATGAGTGTGTGTGTATGTCTGTGCGAGTGTGTGTCCCCCCTTTCAATTTCTGAACGCGTGAACCGAATTTAACCAAACTCGGTACACATATAGTACTGAGTAAGGACTTCTATAGTTTTCGACCACGCCGGGTACTTACTTTCAGAATGGCGGCCATTTTAAAATTTAGGACGCTATGTCATATCTCGGAAAGCATTAAACCATTTTAACTAAATTTTGTATGCTGACAGCGCAAGTTGGAAGCATTAAATTCAGAGTTGAATATTGTTGTTGGCCCACCATTTTGGAAGATATCGCTGCTTACAATATAAAGCTTTTACGTTAAACTACTCAACCTATTTTGGCCAAATTTGGCATGTAAGTAATACTATGATTGACCAGGCAAATACAAGTATTTAAAGTTAATTATTTTCAAAATTGCTGCAATATAAATATTTTAGGTTTATTTGGCATGAGTACCGTACGATTTGACCAATTTACCCCAAATTTTGTACGCTGACAGTATCTATTACAAGTATCATATAAACCAAACAACAGACACTTTTGAATGCCGTTTTGTAAGATAGCATTATATGAAAAAATACAGTTTTTATACTTTAACTCGAAAACTGCTGAACCCATTTTCTTCAAATTTAACAATTAAGTAATGCTATGATAGGCCAAGGAAATATAATTAAATTAACCTTGTTAGACTCTTATTTTCAAAATGGCGTCCATACAAATATTTTGGTATATTTGATATAACTACCATACAATTTAACCAATTTCAACCAAATTTTGTGCACTGATGGTATGTATTACAAGAATAAAATATGCTAAACAGCAACCACTTTTGCCCATCATTTTGAAAGATAGTGCTACATGTAAAAATAAATAATTTTGTGTTTTATATCGAAAACAACACTACCTATTTTCGCCAAATTTGGCACATAAGAAATATTATGATAGGTAAGTAATTAAATTTTCTTAGCCACTTATTTACAAAATAACTGCCATGCAAATTACTTCTTAGATTTGGTATAATTACAATACCATTCTACCAATTTAAACCAAATATTGTATGCTGACAGTATCTATTACACATTATTTATTACACATTTATACCAAGTATGGCAAACAAATAGTGCTGTCATAGGTAGTGTTAGCTGATATATTTTAGGTATGCCAGACACTTATTTTCAAAAGGGCGGCCATACAGTTATTTTAGTTTTGTAAGTTATATCGTCTAAGCCATGAAGAAAATTCCAATGAATCTTTGTTTGATGGCTGTATATATTACAACAATCAGTTGTGTACACAAAAAACCTCTTTTGTAAACCATTATATAAAATAGTATCACTTGACGAATTAAAAATATGACTTCTCCAAAAGAACAACCTAATTATGCCAAATTTGGTAAACAACTACCACTGTGGCAGACTATGAAAATTTATAATTTTGTTAGGGTCAGAAACACATATTTTCAAAATGGCAGCGATACAATTATTTTAGATCTGAATGTTTGATCTACAAAACTGCAAAAGAAATTTCAACTTAACTTTGTATGCTGATAGTATCAGTTATATACATCAAAATTGTGTATGCAAAGCCTTATTTCTCAGCAATTTTGTGAGATAGCCCTACATGAAATAATATAGTTTTTAGCAATATCTCGGGAAAGAATAAACCGATTTATTTCAAATTTGGCGAAGAAATTGTACTGTTGTAGGCAATATTAATTTATATTACTTATGTGTATGTCTCTTATTTTCTAAATGGCGCGTATACAAACACTTTCGCTTAGTGTGCTATATCTACGAAACTATGTAACATATTTAAATTTAACTTTCTATATTGTATATATGACAATAATCTAATATGCTAATATATAAACTTTTTGCCCTCCATTTAAGAAGATCGTCACATGATCAATAAATGTGTAATGCCATATGTCTAGGATAAATAAACCGATATGCATACAGAGATCCGCTTTTGCAGGAGTTTTTGCAAAGTAGTGTCAGGTGAGTAAACTGAACATTTGGTCATATTTCGGAATAATTCAACTAATTTCCACTAAAAGTTTGCACATCTACAACGGGACATGTCAAGTTACGTGATTTAAATGTGGTCAGACAATGATTTTAAAAATGACGGCCATATCATTATTTACATATGTATAGCATTTCTATTTAACAATTTACAATTTCAATCAAACTTTTAATCCTGGCACTATCTATTACAAACATTGTGTACAGAACCTCTTTTTAAGCAATTTTGTACGATAGCCCCGTTAAAGAAAATAAGGTTTTAATGCTATATCTTGGAGAACAATCAATCAGTTTCCATAAAATTGTTCACACAAGTAGCATTATTGTACGTCATATAAATTGCTGTGTTTTAATGGCTCAGATACTTAGTTTCAAAATAATGGCGGAGCAAAAATTTCAGGTTAGTGAACCCAATCATTCAAAACATTATACTGCAATACACTGATTACATCTGAAGTTGATTCACCGAATCCTACCTCCGTGATGTAGTTGATTGCAAGTAAGCTTCATTTTACGAGTTTTTCTGAATTAGAATCCCAGGATTACTGATTGCGCTGCTGATTGTTGAAAGTATTGCGAGATTGATGGAAAGATTAATAAAAAACAAGTCATTAATTATATATTTAATTTTTTTTATACATTTTAGAATTTTTTTTAAATTCTATAAAAAATTTATAATTTCTTTTTGGGTTCAAGTTTATACAAGGTCATGGGCACGGGATCAAGACGAATGCCACCCAGATTTAACATGGTCGGAGACATCAGTGCCACACAGGTGTTGAAAAAGTAAAGAAATGACAAACAAAAAAAAACAACATGCGGGTGTGCATTCGACAGAATGGGCAGGGGAGGGGGAAATGTTAATACAATATGAATGATTTGAAGGGGTCTGTCTGCTGCACGTGGGAAACCTCCGAAAATGTAAGTTTTTAAAAATAATTTTTAAAATTAATTTCCTATATTTTTAAAAATAATTCTTTTAATTAAATGTTTATTGTTTTCTTATAATTTTTATATACTTTTTAAATAAATATTTTCATAAATTTTTAGAAAAGTAAAGTTTTTGACTATTTTTTTGTTTCAAGGTCACCAGGTCTAGGTCAAAAGTAAATGTCACCGACATCCAACACAGCGGACAGGATGGCCGCCGTGGGACCGGAATGACAAGAGTATGAACAGCTCAATCGCTCCGTTACCCCGTCCCCTTGCCAAAATCTGCCATAATAATCTACTTCTTCAATATGTATGTAATTGGTTGTGAGAAGCTCGCTTGACACAGGACAAGAAGCTACAGCGCACAACAAAACATTGAACTATTAAAATACTTAAAATTTTAATTTAATTCGGGACTGAACGAATTAAGGCTGTTAAAGAGCCATAATTTATTCTTTAGATTTTGAGTACATTTTATAGATTCGTGATACAATAACGACAAAAACTTAATTTTAAAAATCAAATCCTTTCAAACCTAATATTAATAGTTTCTTTTTTTTTTTAAGCATAAATATGAGAACGTCAATTTAAAATCTTGATCCGAAAAAGTTTCTAAAAAGTTATTTCAACACAAAGTTTGGTTTCAGCTAAACAGATTGAAGCCTTGAAGGTTACATGTTGAAATTTCTATAAAATCCTGCACTCTTGGTTCACATGTGGTATAAATTAACATATAGCTACTTTTACTTAAAATTTGATCTCAAAAATTAAAGCTGAAATACACGCGAACGACACAATAAATTTTCAATAAATATATTTCCAGACATTTTAAAACATGAATAACTGTTTTGAGCTTGTCCTTTGACCACAATCTCGAAAAATCTATCGCTTCAAACAAAATACTAGTAATTTTGCAGTAAATTAAAAAAAAACCGCACAAAAATTGTAACTCCTTCGCCCACAGTATGCTAAGTAAGGCGTGGAGTCCGCAGCGGGGAGGAGCCAGCACTGTATAGTAGAGGTCATAAAATAGGGCATAAATGGCCCTGCAGTCATTTTCGTTGACGAGGGTGACGCGTATGTTTTGAATGTGGTGACTGTATCTTAAACGGTTCGGAAATTACGGTCAACTATGCTTACAAGTATGCATAAGGTGCAAGAGCATGGAACAAAGTATTCACATTCGGGAAAACTCGGAGACAACCACCTCGCTTTGAATGCCAGTCGGGGCGTGCTGGCAGGGACTGTAATGGGTAAGGCCCTTTCGAGAGCCTCGCATAGCCAATCAGAGACGAGATCCTTTCGAGAGCCTTGCGTAGCATGTTAGACCCCTTTATCAGCGTGTGCGGCGGTGTCCTTTATGATACGTCGCTCACTTTGTCGAAATTGCACGACGGAGGGACAAGATCCTTTCGAGAGCCTCACGTAGCCAATCAGGGACGAAATCCTTTCGAGAGTCTCACGTAGCATCCTTTCGAGAGCTTAGCGTAGCCAATCAGAGACGAGCATGAATGCTACTCCTCATTCCTCACTTATCATTTGCCCAAAATGGAGCAATTTATCCTTATTGTGGAGTCATGAGCAATTTCAGCCCAATTGTGCAAGACATATTTTTTTGAGGGAAATTTGGTAAAATTCTGAGGGAAATTTTGAGGGACATTCTGGCAGATTTTGACGTTTTTAAGGGGAAAAGTTAAAAAAATAACGTCACCCAAGATGGCCGTCGCGGGTCCCTGTGTCTCTCGCCCCACGCCCCTGCTTTACAATTCCTCATTTCTAACTTAATATGATCACATACACGCTTAAACATGATGAATATAAATTTTATAATGATTTGGCACTTTTATCAATGAAATATTTATATAAATTCACGAAACTATAAGATATCCTTAAATATAGTCGAAAAACGTTTGGCACTTCAACTGCCTTTAAAGGTTGCGCGTATTAATAAGAAAAATAAGCAAAGCGTTATTTGAAAGCTAGAGGGCGACAAAATACGCAAGATTTTATTGAATAATTTCACTTGTGACGACAGAATGATGTAGAACGTTTTCTCACAACTAATGGTTCCTTTTACAACCCTGTGATCCAAGGCCACGTCACCCACGTGGTCTTTCGCAATAACGAACACATTCAGCCTGATAGTGAAGAACAGAGTAACAGGCCGGTAGTAATTCATATTAGGCATGTATTTTGAATTACAAAGTCAATCAGTGAACACATTATCAAAATCATAACAGTCATTTACGGGACGATAACTGCTGAAATTTCAAGCTGTAAAATGAGTACTTCAGAAGTTTCTTTTGCCTCACTTCTCCACCTTTCAGAGTAAGGGCTTGTATAAAAGCCATGTAAAATACAGACAGTAAATTATACAGAAAGTTGCATGTACTGGCATTCGTCGTTAGTTCAGGTGCTGCTGAACGAAAACCTAGAACGTATTGAAGAGATAAGTGTTATTGACTTGGAAGTTTACTGAAGAACTATCCTACATACACACCAATATATGTCTCCCAGCCTCAGTTGCACTGAACAATCTGTATAAAAGAAAGCATGCTAGCCAAAGTGTTATGTAAATAGTCAAAATTTGTTATCGTTTATTTCCAAATAATTGCCAGAGAATGCAATACTTTCAAAATACCAGTAATCGAATTCGGTAAATGGGATGGAATATAAAATTTTGGTGTTTTGGTGTTGTATATATGTATATATATATATGTTCAAATATATGCGTCCATAAGCTCAGATGAAATATGTCCAAACATTTGCAGTTACGGTCTGTACACCTCGTAAACCCTAAAAAGACAGACAGTCTTAGTCCCATAATTTAACCCTAAAAAATTTATCTGCATAGCTTTGAAATGCTCCAAAGATAATGTAAGGTNTGTTCAAATATATGCGTCCATAAGCTCAGATGAAATATGTCCAAACATTTGCAGTTACGGTCTGTACACCTCGTAAACCCTAAAAAGACAAACAGTCTTAGTCCCATAATTTAACCCTAAAAAATTTATCTGCATAGCTTTGAAATGCTCCAAAGATAATGTAAGGTTTGCAAACATCTGTTTCTTGAAATCACTGTAGCTGTCGTTCAGTGATTCGCACTGTTTGGATATTACGTTATTACGTAAACCCATCGCCTTCCCAGCTCAGACAATTAACGTTATGAATTTTCTATTGTTAACATTTTTGTCAATCGCTCTTTAGTTGTACGATAGTTTCTAAAGTCCATGCATGTTACTTCCAACTTATCTGAAGCCCTGCTTAAGTTCTACTTCCAAGCTATTCTTCTGCCTCATGCAAACAAAACTTAACTAAGTCTGGAAAATTACACCAATGGGACAACGCACCGTATTTGTGCACATTCAATTTAATAATGCTTTCCATGATAACTATTTCTTACTAGGCATTGCCAACACACCTATTTTACCCCAGTTTCTATTTGTATTGTTTAAAAATATGATATTAATAATTCTACATAAAATGATTAAAAGTCAATTTTAACCAAAAGTAAAATACTTCCATTTTAACAGAAGTATAAAACGCTTGCGATACATAGCACATTTACAAAAGCGACTATACACGTCGTACATGGGATGATTTTACAAAGGTTTGATGTAAAATGTGTGAATATATCGCCAACAGATCATAAGATAACTGTTTATTTTAATTAATTTTAGTAATTATACTCAGAGCCATGGTTTAACTAGATACTAACGGGAACATCTTAAATAACCGAATATACTCTGTCATAAGGTATCATACATACAAATATACATATTTAATATATTTAACACATTTATATCCCACAAATATAATCTCATCTTTACTAGAATTTCATATGAACTGAGAAGGAATAATCTCATTGTAGTATACAGTTTTTGCAATAACGTGTTTTATAAATATTATTGATTATTTTTCGATGCTACACAAATAATGACAACTTATTAACCTCAAAAAAATAATATACTTGATATCGAAGAACGAATTCATATGCCACACTAAAGATACAGATAAATAGGCGAGCGAGCTTGCACATACACAAACCCACTCACAAAGTTTATTGAGACATGTCACTGAAGTTGTGAAGTAACAAAATACAACGATGTGTTAGCGTTTGTTTTTCGCAGCGTTTCGAAACCATTAGAAATGATTTATACCTGTTTTTTTAATGCATTGATATAATACTTTAGGTACCTTTCTTTCGCAGCTTCGGTATGTAAATATTTTTTAAATAACAACCACAGATTTGTTCCAGCAAAAGCTATTTGGGGCTTCAATAATTGAACAATTTTGGGAAGGACGCAAACGGTTATTTCTAGTCCCTCCAAGAGTCCGTAAGAACCTGTGCAGTTTATCCGGGCAGATCGATAGCTGCGTGCTGAGGAACAACAGGCCTGAGCAAGGGGTAACAGAAGAAGACGCTGTCAATATTTTGCTGGCGAGAGGTTGGCAGCCCTTCAGCTCGGCGAGCGGAAGCCACGAGCCGACCCGAAGCACGCCGTAGCTGCTGCGCGCGAATTATGCATGAGATTCCCGTGGAAGCGCAACGTGTGAAGGGCAGTGGGGGAAGGGAAAAGCGAAATGAAGTGTTGCCAGCCAAGAAATTGAAAATGATGGAATACGTGAAGGGCTCGCACAAACATGGCACGATAACATGAAAGACATGAACAACAGAAAGTAATAACATATATAGTTTTTCCGTAGGATGGAATTTACTTGTGTTTACTTAGAACAAATCCATACGCATGTGTGTGTATCTGTATATATGTATATATATGTGTGTGTGTGTGTTTTTATATGAAATTATATACATACTCACAATTCACGCTACATTTTCTGCTACTTGGTGAGGTTTCCCATTGTTGACACAGTTTTATTATCCTGTTGCAAACATAAATAAACCATTACTACAAATTTTTAAGCTGAAGATCAAACTTCGTTAAATGATATAAACTTTAAAATCCAAGCTATTATTTTTGTGCTGTCAAACTACTGAAAAATACGAATATCCGTCCACAAATTACAAATCTGCATTACTATTCTTAAAAGGAAATATTAGTGGCAAAACCATTTCATATTTAACAGCAACCAAGTAACATGCGTGGAAAACATTTCGCTTTACTAAAATACTTACTCGCTGTTGAAAATTTTGAGTCACTGTCGAAGTATTTCGTGCAGATTTTCTTGTCCAAATAACGTTCACTGGCACTTTATGATGGCAGCAACGTATTAAATTACGGTAGGAAGGAGCAGAGCGAGTGAAAAGTTAGTCAGTTCGGTCTTAGCCATGCCTCCGAAAAGAGCTAATAAGTATCTTTCCATTAGAGAAAAAAAATAAATCATTACCGCCGTGGCCAGTGGTGATAAAAAAATTGACGCGTCCAAACGTTATAACGTTCCTCCTTCCACAACATCAATTCTGAAGAACAAGGACAAGATCGCCTCCCAGACATCGGACAGCAAAGTAAAGCGCTTTAAGACTGGTGAGTATCCACAACTAGAAGAGAATGTAAAAAAGTGGTTTTCGCAAGCACGGAATTCGAATGTACCAGTTCGAGGAAACATTTTAAGAGAAAAAGTAAAAGTTTTCGCAGAAAAAAATGGGAATTAATGACTTTCGTGCAAGTGATGGTTGGTTTGATAGGTTTTAAAAAAGGCATAGCATAAAATTGAAGAAGCTTAGTGGGAAAAGTGCTAGTGTATCGGCCGACGTTTGTTCTGAGTGGAAAGACGAATTGGGATAAATAATCGATTCTTATGAGCCCAACAACATTTTAAATGCCGATGAGACGTGGTTATTTTATAAGTGTCTCCCCGACCGATCAATGTGTTTTAAGGAAGAAAAGTGTAATGGCGGAAACAAATAGTAAAGAACGTGTAATCATATTGTTGGCAGCCAACATGGTTGGATCTGAGATATTAAGACCGCTCATGATAGGCAAATCAGCCAAACCAAGATGTTTTAAAAACATAAAAACTTTTTCGATGACCTATTGTGCAAACAAAAAAGCGTGGATGACGGGTGAATTATTCAAGGAGTGGATACGATCAGTGAATGCTGATATGGAGAAAAGGCAGCGAAAAATTCTGCTTTTCATGGATAATTGTACGGCCCACAACAATAACCCATCGCTCAGTCATGTTAATGTTGTGTTTTTGCCTGCCAACACTACTTCTAATCTGCAGCTTCTAGACCAGGGTATAATTAAAACGTTCAAAACCTGTTGCCGCAAGGAAGTAGTGATGCAACTCCTTGACAGCATCGAGGATAGGAAGGATCATAAAATCACCTTATTTTCAGCNACCCATCGCTCAGTCATGTTAATGTTGTGTTTTTGCCTGCCAACACTACTTCTAATCTGCAGCTTCTAGATCAGGGTATAATTAAAACGTTCAATACCTGTCGCCGCAAGGAAGTAGTGATGCAACTCCTTGACAGCATCGAGGATAGGAAGTATCATAAAATCACCTTATTTTCAGCCATGAACATTGCTCACTAGGCGTGGCAAAGTGTTAGCGAAAGCACAATAAAAAACGTTTTTTGTGCTGTGGATTCACGAAGGTGGAACTTTCATCAGCAGTTACTGAACAAGACTTAGAATGCCCTGTGAATTGGAATCGTCTTGCTCAAAATGAAGAAAATTCTATAACGTTTGAAGATTTCGTCCATTTTGACGATGGTCTTGCAGTAGCGGGGATTCTAACTGATGACGAAATTTTGGCCCCATCTCAGGACATTGATGGTGAAGGTGATGACGAAGATGATGTGCTGACAATTACACCTAAAGTGGCTAAACAATACATCAACAACGTGCGCCATTTCTTATCGAAATCGGACGTTGGCGATGAAGTATTTTCTGCTTTGAACATGCTTGACAAAGACATCGACAATACCCGTCTGCAGGGCTTGCACCAAAAGAAAATTACAGATTATTTAAACCTACATTTTTAATGTGTTTTCATTGATGTAATTATTGATTTATATATACTGTACATTGTATACATAATATGAAGCCATGCGTTTATCATTACATATTAATGCAAATTTGCATTATTTTCGTTATTATGTATATTTTCTTTTTTTGCTCCCGATTATTGGTAATCCCGCTAATTCGAATATCTCAATAATTCATATTTAACATTCAGTCCCTTGAGAATACGAATTATCAGGATTTTACTGTATATATATATATATATATATATATATATATATATATATAGAGAGAGAGAGAGAGAGAGAGAGAGATAGAGACACAAGTTTTTACCTGCGGCTTCGCTCACGTGGTTGTAGTAACAAGATTATAGGGCGAAATAATGGTATATGTTAGTAGAGAGACAGTGATCATAAACACAGAACAGAGCAGCAACGATGCCATTTTTTGGTGCTAGTATCGCTCTTTTACATAGCCACTGGTCGTCATTTACATTTCTTTGTAGATCTGGCTAAACGCTAACAATCAGTTACGTATCACTCTGCACCAAATTACTAAAATCCCCCGATAGTGACACACAGCTCTCGGTATCTGTTTCTAACCGCGCATCTACAATTTTCAATAGTGTATTAGCATAATGTCCTGTATCAACGTCATTGTAGAGGTGCACTCTCATATTTGTCATCAAGCTAAATTTCTTGACATTTACCCATAAGCTTGACGACTTAAGACAGGCTTTCATTTCATCTGAAGGTGTGCCTCTCTGAATCACTGGTAGAGATTGGCGGAAGTCATCAGCCAGTAACAAAACCATTTCTCCCATATTGTCTGTATTGTTTCGTATATCCTGTAGAGTNCTCGGCATCTGTTTCTAACCGCGCATCTACAATTTTCAATAGTGTATTAGCATAATGTCCTGTATCAACGTCATTGCAGAGGTGCACTCTCATATTTGTCATCAAGCTAAATTTCTTGACATTTACCCATAAGCTTGACGACTTGAGACAGGNCAGAGGTGCACTCTCATATTTGTCATCAAGCTAAATTTCTTGACATTTACCCATAAGCTTGACGACTTGAGACAGGCTTTCATTTCATCTGAAGGTGTGCCTCTCTGAATCACTGGTAGAGTTTGGCGGAAGTCATCAGCCAGTAACAAAACCATTTCTCCCATATTGTCTGTATTGTTTCGTATATCCTGTAGAGTTCGGTTTCGGGCATCTATAGCTTTTTTGTGTGACATTGTGCTTTCGTCCCACACTAACAATTTACATTGACGCAGCATTGTACCCCGAGCGCTATTTTTACTAAAATTGCAGATGGATTACTCTTCCTGAGCATGATTCAGTGGCATCTTTAACACGGAATGTGCGGTACGGCGCCCGCTTAGTAATGTGACGGCTATGCCGGAAGAAACCACGGCTGCAGCAATTTATTTGTCTTTTCTTATATGGGCCAGAAATAAATTTAACAAAAATGTTTTTCCCGTTCCACCAGGGGCATCCAATAAGAAGAGTGTACTATTCCCTGACTCCACTTGNGAAATTTATTTGTCTTTTCTTATATGGGCCAGAAATAAATTTAACAAAAATGTTTTTCCCGTTCCACCAGGGGCATCTAATAAGAAGAGTGTACTATTCCCTGACTCCACTTGACGTAACACTTGGTCAAACATGTGTTATTCCGCTAATAACCGAGGCACCATTACGGTCACTTGCTGCNATCCACTTGACGTAACACTTGGTCAAACATGTGTTATTCCGCTAATAACCGAGGCACCATTACGGTCACTTGCTGCTGCAACGCTGGGACATCATAGTTTAACTCTCGAACAATTAAGTCACTTAAATCATCGTGGAGGGCTAATCATTCCGAAACTACTCAACTTTTTCCCCACAATTGCAATTATTTTATCTTAAATTTTTGTAAGGGCTTCGTTATTCATGTATTTATTAAATGTCTGTCCGCGTGTGTCTGCTAAAGCCATTGCAAAATGTCTTCCACCATGTACTCTTTGTACTTATCCTACAAATGTTGGGGATTGCTAAGGCCACTAGATGATATGAGGGTTGCATATAGTTCCCTGATTTTGGTTGGGGACCGGCACTGCAGGCTTCCTCCATGGTTTCGTCTCAATGATTATCATTCTGTAACAGACGCAGAGCTTCACATGCCTCTCTATACGTTGCGCATTCCTGATCAATGACAGCTTTAAGGTCTCTGTGGCATGTCGGACTNACCACCTATATTCCACAGGTGGGGAATAGCGTCAAAGACAAGGACAATTTACAACAGGCGTGCCTTGAACGCGGCGATTCCACTCCATTCTTGAAGTGTTCGAAGTGTGGTAACGGGGTACTTCGGCATACAGCAAAGTTTTTGCGGTAGAATCGGTGTGACAAAGCTGGGAAAAAGTTGTTAATGTGGACTTGGGCGGTGATGAGGCCCTTTCATTGAAGTTGTTCTCAATAAAGTACACGCGCTCCCCATTTTCCAAGTGCATGGCCAGATGAGTAACAGTTGGATGTCTCTCATGTAAGGGGAAACCAAGGTAGTGGCCACGCTACCTCATTGCTACNCGGCCAGATGAGTAACAGTTGGATGTCTCTCATGTAAGGGGAAACCAAGGTAGTGGCCACGCTACCTCATTGCTACTGATATGACGCCCTGCTTGAAAGATCTGAACTTCAGTAATGGGCTGCACCCTATCTTCATTTCTGAGATTGAATATCGCCTGATAATTTCCTTCATTTACATGTTTGCATATATATTTAATAGCGTGGACAGAGCTGCAAGCTTCTACATTAATGTGAGCATTAAAAATTTTACATATAAAGGGCGAATATGGCACAACCCAGCTGTTGTCTAAGGTTACGAACGCCCCGCTGAGAACCTTGACAGTGACTTTCCAATCACCCTTTTTGGTGCTCTGTGTCTGTATAACGGGTAGCCTTTGTCATTGTGCACTGTTTCTTTTAGTAGCATTCGTGGATATTTTTTTGTACATTTCCCACATTTCATGAAAGGCGATGTTGGGTTATGCACGCCACATGGGCCGTGAACCATGTTTCGGACTATGGTGTCGTACAAATCTTTATCTTGTGCTGGATCCGGAATCTCAGCGCAAATAAAGTCGTCTATTTGGTGGGGCGCACCTTCTCGTTGAGCCATATTAGGATGCGCACATGTGGCAAAACTCGTTTTTGCTACTCAGTGGAATACATGTAGCACTGTACGTCTCCGAATATTTTGCCTTTGGCGATAACATTTATTTTATTTGGTACTTTTAAACAAAAGACAATGGCAACTTAATCGTGTCTGTCTGTAGTTTTTTGCCCGGGCATTAGCTCCTCCGTAATTTTCTTCCACGAGGGATTGCAACTGAAAGTGACAAAAAGATGGGGCGTACTGTAACTCCGTACATAGGCGAATGCATCCTGGGTGTATTCGTGCACGTAGCGGGGGCTGTTGAAGAATGAAGGCGGAAGAATTACCATTTTACCTAAATTCCTGAGGTTTACATTAGTATCGCTATTAATAGCATCTTGCAGATGCATGTAATTCTCAACTCGTAGCTTTTTTGATTTAAANGGTTTACATTAGTATCGCTATTAATAGCATCTTGCAGATGCATGTAATTCTCAACTCGTAGCTTTTTTGATTTAAAGAGATGTAGTGGAGGCGTTCGCTTTCTACTTTGATATACATGTCGACCAGAAATTGATGAAAAAGTAAAGTGGTACGCACTGCGCGAAGAGGTTGAAATCATTCTCTCGCAACATTATGTGATACGCATAAAAATCCATACACGAAAATGTTTTGAAGAGCCAAAAAAACTGGTATAGGCATGCGTATGCAAAACACAGAGGTATGGAACCAATCAGAGTAACTCGATGCGGTCGGCAGCTAGATCGGTTACTGCTGCTACAATGGCAAGTTATCAAGATTTAAGTGAGTTTAAACATGGTGTTATAGTCGGCACACGAGAGATGGGACATAGCATCTCCGAGGTAGCGATAACATTTGGATGTTCGCGTACGACCATTTCACGAGTGTACCATGAATATCGGGAATCCGGTAAAATGTCACATCTTCAACATCGCTGCGGCCGGAAAAGATCGTGAAAGAACGGGACAAACCATGACTGACGAGAATCATTAAACATGACAGACGTGCAACCCTTTCTCAAATTGGCGCAGATTGGATTTGTGGACTGCCCTGCAGGATTCATGGTGTGAATTGCCTCCTGCATACCTTCAGACATTAGTCGAGTCCATGCCACATCGTCTTGCGGCACTTCTGCAGGCTCGGGCGGGGGAGGGGGTTGGGTGGCTGTACGATATTAGGCAGGTGTACCAGATTTGTTGGGTCTTCAGTTAATATCCCTCTTGTCCCTTGCTGTAAATCAACGGATATTGCAGGGCGTCATAAAACTTATGGGTGTCAGCTACCTATGTCAACGTATTGTCATGTGCTCGCAGGACAATGTCCCGTGATGAGAACTGATCGCCGCTCAACACTGCAGCGATTTCATTGATAAAAGGTGCATTGTAGCACCTTTCATGCTCTCCACGCGGAGTCCTCTAAATCGGTTTTTAATGTGTTTATCAAGACGTTGTGTTCATGCAACATTCTTTGAATTTTCAACACCGTGTTCTCTTTGAACACCTTGAATAAATTGGCAGAGGCAGTTTGTTTCAGTGTCTTCGTTACAAATGACATATACCTGCAAGAATTTATGCAGTTCATTGACAGCTGGAAAAAGTGCACCTATTCTATGATAAGCATTCCCTTGAACAGTAAACGTTGGCGAAAATCCGGGCATTATTATCTCTCTGTCAACTCCAAAAGATGTAATTTGGTAACATGAGTTAAACTTTCTGATCCTATTTACAAAGCGCCTTGATTCATCAATGTCATACAAAAAGAGAGTTATCAGAGGCTCTTCTGGCTCACCAAGTAAAGGAATGGAAACTTTCCCGCTGGAACAGCACATCCCTGCGGTCTCATCTTTCCATTTCAAAGCTCTACAAAACCGGCACGACTTGTCCATGAGTCCGATAACAATACGCCTGTGATTCTCATAATCAATTAAGGGATCGTAATAAAAGTCCGCGTAATTAAATACAGACCAAGTGTTTCTTTGAAAAGTTCATCGACGTTCCGCTTGGAGTTCCGCGATTGCGATTCTTCTCGCCTGTGACTGTTCAGGTGTTTCGGATGCCGTTAAAGCAGCCTGTCGTTCTGCTTGTTCTTCCAGTCGTAGTTGGGTCTGAACAGGCGTTTCGGAGGCTCTTAATAGGGCTTGACGCTCAGTCTGTTCAATTAAATGCAGCTGCGTTTGTTAACGCATTTCTGAGGCTCTCAAAGCGACTTGACGCTCTGCATGTTCATCTCTACGGAGTTGAGTATCGGCAGGAGTCTCTAATATCCTAAGATGTTCCTGGCGTGCGGTCTGTTCTTCGAGACTTTCCTGAATCTGAGCAGGCGATTCAGTTTATCGCTGTGCTTGCTCTTGTCTTCTAAGTTCGGCATCTTCTGAAGACTCTTGCAATCGAGCAGATCTTTTCGCTTGTGCTTGAGACGATGCTCTTTAAAGACTTGATTTTCGTTGGCGAGGCATTATTTATTTAACAGACTATGAAAAACTAAACAAAAAAAACAGTCGAAAAAGTAAACAAAAACAAATACCAACCCAACAAATCCAATTCAAAATGCAAATTAGTACCAAAGGTCAATTGATTCTAATATATTGAACAATATTAGAATATTCCTAAACAACAAAAGCAAAACGAAAAGCGAATCAAAGGAAACCAAAAGTAAATGCAGTCAATTAAAACTATTTGAACGCCATCTATTGTTAATTTTTAAAACTATAATTAGTATGTCCTTTAACATAGATTGATTAAAGGAAATTACATATTGAGTAAATTGTTTGAGATATTTTCTCGCGATAAAAAGTTGAGATATTTTCTCGCGATAAAATGTTGCCAATAGCACCTTTCAGCCCTCCAACTATCTCTGTGCAAAAAATTACGTCGATTCGTTGCTCCGTTGCGATGTGAAAGAAAGAAAAACAAACAAACACACTTTCGCATTTATAATGTTAGTATAGATTATTGGAACATACTGCCTGCTGAGTACCTGTTTTATAGTTTGGAGTTACGATTTCCTAAAGTCTAAAAAACGTAGTTACATTACAAGCACTAAACTGTTACTTCGCAATTCAGAAACGGTATTTTGCGCAATAGATGACAGTATAATTTCTCCGATCAAATGCTACTGTTTAAAAATAAATACGTATGGCATTTTACCACTGTATGTGGGGTAAGTGCAATTACAATAATTTAAAGTGGTATCGTCCCCCATTATTAATATTATTGTTTTATAATTATATTAACCAACATCATTGGAGTAAAGTAACCTTTCTTAACAAGGATAAATCTTCTATTTTCGAAGAGATTACGCCCAACCTGTGAGGACAACGGATCGTGCTTTCTGGTCGGAGTAAAACCAACTNTCTTCTATTTTCGAAGAGATTACGCCCAACCTGTGAGGACAACGGATCGTGCTTTCTGGTCGGAGTAAAACCAACTTGCTTCTAAAGATATGAAAAACAGGAAAATGTTAATATGAGATTAATCTAAGTTTTATTCCACAGAATCCTAAACGTGAAACTAGAAATGTTACCAAATTAGCGTGTGATACTGCAGGTAATTTGATAATTCAATTAATTATTACCTACACACACACAAATTCTAGTCTTTATCAGAACATTACTTGTTCAAGGTTACCATATAAAAGATCACGAAGGAACCACAGTTCAATGTCTAGAAAATGCTGATTTTCCACCAACACTAAAAATTCTTCGTTAAATGGATTTTTGTTTCACCGAGAATGGTTGCTACATGAAAAATAGGTTTTTATTCTAACACCCGTACTAAATTAGCTGGTTATGACTGTCTACAGCTGTTATTTGAAACTCCATCCTGAACTGACAGTTAGGAAGACATAAGGCATCTCCACCGCNTTATGACTGTCTACAGCTGTTATTTGAAACTCCATCCTGAACTGACAGTTAGGAAGACATAAGGCATCTCCACCGCACATGGGCGGGGAATGTGCCGAAAAGAGGTTGACAGAGTACTTAAAAGTGGTGATGAACGAAATGACATCGACGATGGCGATAATTTTTAATAACTGGCCCTGGAGGGGTTGGAGCTGGGCTGATGGTCGGGTAACCAATCTTTCATAAGTGTAAGGCGACGGAGAGGACCGAAAATGCACTCAGTGAAAGCCGGTAGCAGATCCCGGTGTGTTGGGAGTGTATAGAGTACGCCGCCTCAGAGTGTCTGGTTGGGTAGTCGTGACTACGGGAATGACTATCCTAGTTCGGCCATCCCCCTGGTGGAGGTCCACATAGTGGTCAACGGCCTTTAATTGGGTGTTAGAGCAGATCGGCGTGAAGTGGTACAGCCTTCTTAAGGAACTCCAGACTCGCCCACTTCTAGGTCCGGTGGAGGGCTCTTCGTCTCGGCTGACGAGTTCCGGTGAGGCCTTCTCGACCTTAGGGAAGGGTTTGGCCCTGTGCTAGTGCGAGGCCAAGACACNCGGCTGACGAGTTCCGGTGAGGCCTTCTCGACCTTAGGGAAGGGTTTGGCCCTGTGCTAGTGCGAGGCCAAGACACAATCCCTGAAATGGGGCAGCAATGCGAAAATCTAGCCTAGCGCTGCTCAATTCCATCTCCACCTCCTCGAAAGGTCAGGGCTGGAAACCCGGTGGAAACACCATGGCTGACGGAGTAAGGACGATAATGAGCTAGTGGTATTCCTGTCAGAGTACTGGCGATCAGCCACTGCAAGGCCATGTGCAGTTTTAGAGAGACTGTACATTTTCTTTGCCAGTGGTGACGACCCGCGAGCCGAGTGCACAACCCAAACTGAGGCCTTCGGGTAGATCTCGGGGTGGCGGAGCTCCGCAGAAGGGACTGTCTGGCCTCCTGGAAGAGTTGGGCTGCTTTAGGTGAAAACTCAGTGTGCATGGTATAGTCGCGGGGACCCAGGGGATGAGTGTAAAGCCCCGGCCTTTGGCCATACCGATCGCGGGTAGAACTCTGGGTGGCATTGGTTGAACCTCCCACTGGGAGGAGGCCTGGAGGCGGGTTTTTGCCTGGAGGGCTGCAAACCGAGGAGACCACCACGACACACAGTGCTAGGTTTGGTGATGGGCTTTTGTGGTTCGAGTAACCTTTGGTGAAGCAAAGCGGCGTGTCGCCGGACACAGTTTCGAAGGGTTGATGCTCGCTAATGATGGGTCGACAGTCTGGTCCGTTCACGACTCGTTCACGAAGAGCATTCGTTGAAGTTGGATAGTCCTCGGCCCCATCATGGTAGAACGTTCAGATTTAACTCTGTACGATGCTGTTGATAGGTGAGGTGGTATATACGCCCACCCACCGCGATTGGAAGGAGTGTAATATCCTTCTACTGGATTGCATTCAACGAGAGCCAATTAAAGAATGTTAGTGCAATTATTATAGTCTGGCTTTAGACTTAGTGATCTGGCTGGTGTGCACAGCATGGATTGCTCTAACAACTGAAGTGGCTAAAATACCTCATGTGGCTTTGTGGCTGAATAAAACTTGTGCTGGGTGCTGTGCACACTTTATGTTGCTCTGGAATGTTACTCCTGTTTAACCTTATAGGTCACAGGCATAGGAGACCCGACTGCCCAAATGCTGTACAAATCATTACAGATAATAATGTATGCAATAACTACTTCTATGCCCTAAGTATGACTNCGACTGCCCAAATGCTGTACAAATCATTACAGATAATAATGTATGCAATAACTACTTCTATGCCCTAAGTATGACTGGATTCATTATCTTAAATGCGAAAAATGAGCGCATGAAAATTGTGATCTCGGCCAGTTGCACTGTGACAGAGGTGAGATGTTATAGATCTTCTGGAATTGTATTTATTTTCTGGTGTTTATNGTCTCGGCCAGTTGCACTGTGACAGAGGTGAGATGTTATAGATCTTCTGGAATTGTATTTATTTTCTGGTGTTTATGACCCATGTGTCTTATTTTTAGTTTATGTATGTGAGAACTTCGCTGTAAACGTTAATAGAGCAATTTCCTGTAGTGACTGTACACTATATTTTAAAGTAAATTATTTTTTGTAGGTGGTGGCATTTTACCCCGTATCGAGTGACGTCTTTTCCGCACTGTTGGGGAAACACACCAGTAATGGATGACTTTATGTTTCACTTAATTTTCTTTTATGATTTTAATTTATTAGACATATGTTTACTACTGGTAACATAAAGAAATGTTCTACCATCACAATAGAATATTGTGAAAAAACAATCCAACCCTTTATGTGTTGCATCATTCCCCGAGTTACCTTATATTCTCTATCATTGAATCATGCTGTCGGTGATTCTCATCCTATACTTCGTCTGGTCTTCTCGCCACAGGAGTAAAACACAACAGCGATGAAGTCCACCGAGAATTCAAGGCAACTTTGTAACTATAATGTTTTATGCTATTTTAGGAAAATATACTTTTTTATATTTTTAAGGAGACCGAGGGGTGATGTGGAAATATTTTTTTTNTTTTATGCTATTTTAGGAAAATATACTTTTTTATATTTTTAAGGAGACCGAGGGGTGATGTGGAAATATTTTTTTTTGTATAAAATGACATTTTTTTTTGTTTTATTTTAGTGCATAATTTATATGTAAAAAGAAAATGTTTCCNTTTTTTTTTGTATAAAATGACATTTTTTTTTGTTTTATTTTAGTGCATAATTTATATGTAAAAAGAAAATGTTTCCTAATATAATGTTCTTATAAATTGAACGGTAAATTTTCAAGCCAAAATTTTTGAGTCGAAGGTTAATTTTTTACATAAGTACTTATTTCCCTCAAGAACAAGTAAAGTTTTGGTACTTGGAGCAGAAAAGTAACAGTGGCGCGATCCGGGCTCTATCTCCGGCGGATCGGAGACGAATTCTTTGCAAGTTTGAAACGAGGCGGACGTTGCCGATAGCCAGTGAGTTTTCTTGGAGTTCTGCCATTGCCTATCGACTCACGCTTCATCTTGCCCGATTTATTATCGGGGACAACGCCTGGACGTCACATTTTATTGCAAGGAAGACCAGCATTCCTTAATTCTACTATGGCATGTGTACAAATCAATATACGTAGGAGAAGGTCCAACTATGGGTCACCACTTTGTTGATGCCTTTTATTGCAAATGGGTTGCAACATTTGAAGGTTATAAAGCATGCACATACACACGAAACATGTTTACTTCAAGAAATGCATGTAAAAATATATAATAATGTAATCATATTTCATCCACATAACATTTTATAAAAATATGCAAAATCATCCATTCTGAAACATTTGTCCAAATATGGACTACACACAAAAGGCCCTTAATAAGCATAAGAAACATGTCCAACATAAAGATAATAAAGTCTAATCATCACATAACAACTTTAATGACCTCTTCCATGTCACATTTATTCTTTTTGGACACATACTTCAGTTTCCTTCTGCCCATCCTGGGACATACCCGGCCATCTTAAGAATTGCATGTAAATTGTACAAACATGTCGTCCAAGTATGGGATAGTAGCCAATACTTAATGCACATACTATAGCCCATATTTAGAGCACGTCGAAAGTTGCATGTTAGAAACGGTTTGTGGTTATAATGGCCAACTGACAAATAAACAACTACGTCTATTAAGAGCCCAAACCATACAAAATGAGATGCATATCACCAAATACCTGAAAGATAAACACATTTCCTATAAAAATATAATGAACAAACATCTGTTTAATCATTTAAAGTGACAGAAAACAACAAAGTTGGCGTCACACACAAAGCAGCGCGAATACTCGCTCCCGGCTCACTGATGTTGCCAGACGTGTCCTTCTACAAGACATTCATACAATTCCCGCTAGATAGCAGCACCATGCAANTGTAATCATCACATAACAACTTTAATGACCTCTTCCATGTCACATTTATTATTTTTGGACACATACTTCAGTTTCCTTCTGCCCATCCTGGGACATACCCGGCCATCTTAAGTATTGCATGTAAATTGTACAAACATGTCGTCCAAGTATGGGATAGTAGCCAATACTTAATGCACATACTATAGCCCATATTTAGAGCACGTCGAAAGTTGCATGTTAGAAACGGTTTGTGGTTATAATGGCCAACTGACAAATAAACAACTACGTCTATTAAGAGCCCAAACCATACAAAATGAGATGCATATCACCAAATACCTGAAAGATAAACACATTTCCTATAAAAATATAATGAACAAACATCTGTTTAATCATTTAAAGTGACAGAAAACAACAAAGTTGGCGTCACACACAAAGCAGCGCGAATACTCGCTCCCGGCTCACTGATGTTGCCAGACGTGTCCTTCTACAAGACATTCATACAATTCCCGCTAGATAGCAGCACCATGCAAAGCTAGAAACTCGCTAGTCTGAATTTTGACCTTCTCCTCTATTTGTTGAATCCTCGTAAAACGAATAATTGGAATTTTATAGTTTCACTTCACCGACGTATGGATATAGTGATCAGATCCACGGTAATGTTAATATTAACCCAGTGTACACAGCTGTGTACATTATGCACGTGTAGGAATTTTTGGTCTGTACTGCACACTGCGAAGTTCAATGAGCAATGATCTCACCCGTGGGTAAATTATTTACAAACCTGGTCTAGGTCATAATTGGTTCATATAACTGTAGCAGAACATATAGCCTACAGATCATTGGCTGTGAAAACGGATCAAGTGTTGTGTATACTAAAGTACAGCACGCATCATAACATTTTTTGTTTGAAACACCTGAAACCATAAATTAAAGACGGTCTGAAAGAGTTAAATGGGGGGTTAGGATACAACATGGATAAAACGTATATCTTAAAGAGTTATTTCAAAAGTTATAAAGGGCGAAATGCTTATAAAAAGTGGTAAACTAGCTAAATTTACGGGGAAACGTATCAGTAAAGACGATTCGTTATTCCCGAGGCAGACTAAGTGATGGAAAGTTGTCCATCAGTTTTGTGTGGAATCACTTTTTAAAGGGGACAACTGAGGCATTTTGTTTTCTCCACTACCATCTTGTCCCTAGTTTTTACATATCGTATGTGTCGACCAAATTCTCACTAAATTATTCCCAATACGAGTCCTTTTTCGGACAGGTGAGAAGCAGGAAACCCACTTAACTGTGTTTGAATGACTGCAGGGTTATGGCGGTAAACATAAACGGCTTTATTGGAATAAAATTCGTGCCTTTGTAGCCAACAAGAGTAGGCGTTTGACTAACGTTAATTGCAAATTAACAGCGTGGACTTCTGAGAAACCACGATAAAAAAATTCATACTGTTACTGAGATGCACGCATGGATAACACAGTCAGCACCTAAACATGCATGCTTCGTAACACATTCGGGGAAAAGTGGTTCCAATTGCGTAAGATTTATCGGGTCAACATGGCAGACTATGCTAATGTAAGACGGTGTTTAGTTTCTGGCATGTGAAGAGACAACTGTGACATTACACTAAAATATGCATTACATGAATCCGCTCCTTTTTCTGAACAAGTGACTGGTGACCAAAATTAATTTACAGTCGTGTCATACATGAAAATAAAAAGAGTCCAATAATTTTTAGTAACACTTAATAACGTAGTTACCCATCCAGAGTAATTATTTGTTTGTTTTGCAAAATAACGTCACTATCGAAATTAAGATATCACGTTGGCAGAATATTTGCAAATTTGGCTTCTGCTTAAAAATTTATTACCATTACATCTTAAGGTTATCGGGTTACCAGATACTTTCTAACGTTAAGCCAGGAGAAATGGGCCAATTAAAATGATACATTTGTCAGACATATATGGCTTAATTTGGTGAAGTCTAAGTAAGTGTGGTATAAAACCGCGCTTATATTAAAATGTAATTTATTTTGACAACTATGTCGCAAACTTAGGTAACTTAATGATATTTACATACAAATGTTTCGCAAAAGAAAGATTGTTTCTAAAAGACTATTACTATCACGCGAATTGANTGTTTTCTCCACTACCATCTTGTCCCTAGTTTTTACATATCGTATGTGTCGACCAAATTCTCACTAAATTATTCCCGCTACGAGTCCTTTTTCGGACAGGTGAGAAGCAGGAAACTCACTTAACTGCGTTTGAATGACTGCAGGGTTATGGCGGTAAACATAAACGGCTTTATTGGAATAAAATTCGTGCCTTTGTAGCCAANTGTTTGAATGACTGCAGGGTTATGGCGGTAAACATAAACGGCTTTATTGGAATAAAATTCGTGCCTTTGTAGCCAACAAGAGTAGGCGTTTGACTAACGTTAATTGCAAATTAACAGCGTGGACTTCTGAGAAACCACGATAAAAAAATTCANCAAGAGTAGGCGTTTGACTAACGTTAATTGCAAATTAACAGCGTGGACTTCTGAGAAACCACGATAAAAAAATTCATACTGTTACTGAGATGCACGCATGGATAACACAGTGAGCACCTAAACTTGCATGCTTCGTAACACATTCGGGGAAAAGTGGTTCCAACTGCGTAAGATTTATCGGGTCAACATGGCAGACTATGCTAATGTAAGACGGTGTTTAGTTTCTGGCATGTGAAGAGACAACTGTGACATTACACTAAAATGTGCATTACATGAATCCGCTCCTTTTTCTGAACAAGTGACTGGTGACCAAAATTAATTTACAGTCGTGTCATACATGAAAATAAAAAGAGTCCAATAATTTTTAGTAACACTTAATAACGTAGTTACCCATCCAGAGTAATTATTTGTTTGTTTTGCAAAATAACGTCACTATCGAAATTAAGATATCACGTTGGCAGAATATTTGCAAATTTGGCTTCTGCTTAAAAATTTATTACCATTACATCTCAAGGTTATCGGGTTACCAGATACTTTCTAACGTTAAGCCAGGAGAAATGGGCCAATTAAANATTTGGCTTCTGCTTAAAAATTTATTACCATTACATCTCAAGGTTATCGGGTTACCAGATACTTTCTAACGTTAAGCCAGGAGAAATGGGCCAATTAAAGTGATAAATTTGTCAGACATATATGGCTTAATTTGGTGAAGTCTAAGTAAGTGTGGTATAAAACCGCTCTTATATTAAAATGTAATTTATTTTGACAACTATGTCGCAAACTTAGGTAAATTAATGATATTTACATACAAATGTTTCGCAAAAGAAAGATTGTTTCTAAAAGACTATTACTATCACGCGAATTGANCTTAATGATATTTACATACAAATGTTTCGCAAAAGAAAGATTGTTTCTAAAAGACTATTACTATCACGCGAATTGAGTTGATAATAGTAGGCCGAATATATCTGTATTTTTATATATTATTAGGTCATTTATGTTTGTTAAAGAAAAAGTATTTTTTAGATAATCATTATTCGGAACGAAAAAAAAACACATGAGAATTTACATTGGGGAAGAGAGAAACTGTTAACAGAGAAGCGTGGCTGTACGAAGCCAAGAACGGG
>NQII01004092.1:7541-48134 GCA_002778355.1 Clitarchus hookeri | reverse complement strand
ACTTAATGTACTAGCCTACATTATGGTGGCTTAAACATTATTTATTTGGTTTCATTGAAGACAAAAAATAAGTATTTTCAAATATAAGTCTTTATTTATACAGATTAAATGAACATACAATATTATTCAATTTTTGTTTCCGAATTTTTATAATTTTTCCAGTCGCAAGTGACACTGAAGGTTCCAAGGAAACACCGTCAAGTAGCTGGAAATGTGGTGTTCGGGTGCACTGCGAAATTTTCCCTTCGCCGGAGGAAGAAGAAGGTGAGTCGCGTCGGCGGACCAATCCACACAAAGGACGNCGCACTGCGAAATTTTCCCTTCGCCGGAGGAAGAAGAAGGTGAGTCGCGTCGGCGGACCAATCCACACAAAGGACGCCTCGTCGCCACATAATCTCGAGGAAATGAGCGAATTTCCCGTCTCCAAGTTTCCCCAACATCTGGGAACGGTCGTTGTGTGGTCCCATTCTGTCCGTCCCTCCCCGACCCCTCGTCCATGATCCCGACCGGCCGAGGCCATCGACTTGTCACACTTTCGTTTTCATTGGCGGTCTCGCACGGCAGACGTGCGCCGTAAGTCTTCCCTTAAATCTAACGACTGAAGTTCTTCACTTGACTTCGATCTGGAGCTGGGTTTGCGGATAAAATGCTGCAAAGTGGAGGGAGGTCCATCCTGCTCGTAAAGGTTGGAACTTTTTTTTTTTTNCTGGGTTTGCGGATAAAATGCTGCAAAGTGGAGGGAGGTCCATCCTGCTCGTAAAGGTTGGAACTTTTTTTTTTTTTAATTGAAGTATGTTTTGAATACAATTTCTCTCAGGAAGTGGACTCCATTATTTGTAACAAAGAAATATAGTTTTTCTTTTTTCTATCGATGTAGGGTTATTCATTGAACCTGGGGCATGATTATCACGTTATCATTTAATAGGTTTTTCTTCTTTCTCTTTGATTTGAAATGTAAGAATTTCACAGAAACTACTTGTGAACGCCGAATGATTATAAGACATTCTAGAAACTATCTACTGTATATCCGTTTAGCTGCATGAAAAACGTTCACCCTTACCNTACTGTATATCCGTTTAGCTGCATGAAAAACGTTCACCCTTACCGTATAAATATCTACAATATCTTAATAAACTGCAATACTATAATCGTAAAATAGGTTATAACAATAAAAAAAAATTAAAATGTTATCAAACGGATGGCATAGCGCACATCTGTATTCTTGGATTTTGTAACTAGAAGAGAAGGATGGGGAACTGTCGTATCGGTTTCAGTAAAACTTTCGTTCGCACAGAAATAATCCGGAGTTTTAAGAACAAGTGCAATTTGATATGTAAAATTGACGTATACTTATTCGGCGCATGCGAAGCATAAACGCTTAACAGTATCGAATGTATAGAATTTAAATCGCTATTAAAAACCAAAAATGTACATAATTAAACAAATTACTTTTAAAAAGCTATTAAGAGATTTAATTATTCATGAATAAGTGGCGAAGAAAGCTGTGAAGGTACATATAATTGATGATTTAATAAGTACAGTTATATATTTTATTATAGTGCAAATTCTACAGTATCCCGTAAATAATATACACCTCAAAATCCGTAATATAGCCTATGGTTGACTTAACTCGTATAAGAAAATGATAGAAAAATATAATTCAATTTATTATATAAATTTTTTAATACTTGTTACAAAACATAAGAATTTTACACTGATGAGTTATATGCATTGACTGGACTCATAATGTTTGCAGGTCTATGTGCTTTTACTCCTTGGTTTTTGTGTTTGTGTGACTTGCTGACAGAAAACAAATGTGTTGTTGTTTAGTTATTTAACAAATAACATTCATCAGAATTTTTTTCTCGTGGAAATTAAGTTGCAAAATAAAACATTTCTGGTTATTTCAAGTACTTTTAATGATAGTTCAATGAAAAATAATTACTATGGACAAAAACTTTGCCGATAAAACAGGCTCAAAAACAAATACTAAAGCATCGAATAGTCTTATAAATAAGAAAATAGGTTATCCATCACCACCATAAATCGTAGTTGATTAAAAAAAAAATAAGAAAATCAGCCAAGGTAAGCATTTTCGTACTTTCATTACATGAATTTTTTCTGTCAGTTATCTGCATTCATTGGAACGTTCATTCGAGAAACGCACTTTCCATTGTTAATTATACATAAAATAAAAACAAAGTTACTCTTTTCAACACCACCTTTTCATACATTACAAAAATATATTTAAATGATACTAAGACTGAAAGAGAAACTTTAAAAAGTAAAATGCTAACAAACTAAAAAATAAAAAATTAAATTTTACATTAATTAGTATTGCAAATGCCGTGCATAATTCATTCTACGTTGTTATTTATTCATTGGCTTGGTAAGTTATTTACGTGACTAGAAATGTCTCCAAGTTTATTTCCAATTTACATTATTAGTTCCGCTTCCCCTGCAATATTAAAAAACAACTTTCTGCGGCAGTAATTGTTCGCAATAATGAACTGTAAATTTTTTGTGAAACGAGAGTTTTAAGGGAAGTAAAAAAATATACATATTAAAAGAGAGAAGGTCCCGCAGTTCAAGTCTATGGTACGCCAATTCACTAAATAATACGTGAACTTAATTTTTTTTTTCCCCGCCACACGACAGAGCGAACTCGTTGACCGCGCAGAAGATTTATATGAAATGTCCTCACGTTTTATTAGAAGATTCTCCACTGTAGCCATTTCCATTATTACAAATGTGAATACTACAAAGTGCTCTCATTCACTACATGTTGCCGTAGAAAAGTATCACAAAAATTTATAAATAGTCTATTAGACTTTTTGAATGAAAACATTGAAAATTCACCCCAATGATGACATGTTTGGTTTCTTTCTAAATATGGGAAGTACCACAAGCGTCTTATACTTTGGTTAACATTAAAATATCTAATTTTTTGTAAAATTGAACTTTTGCTAGTATTTTATCCACAAATAATAATATTTAATTTTTAACTAATATGAAAAAAGAGAGAGAGAGAGAGAGAGAGAGAGAGAGAGAGAGAGAGGAATTAGGTGTGTTGGTAATGCCTAGTATGAGATAGTTCTTTGACTTGATTGAACTTTTACTAGTATTTTATCCACAAATAATAATATTTAATTTTTAACTAATATGAACAAAGAGAGAGAGAGAGAGAGAGAGAGAGAGAGAGAGAGAGAGAAGAATTAGATGTGTTGGTAATGCCTAGTATGAGATAGTTCTTTGACTTGATTGAACTTTTACTAGTATTTTATCCACAAATAATNCTTCTTCGCAAGTTAAATTGGTCATGTGTTTAAAGGTAGTGACGCAAGGGACATGGGGTCTCTCTTTTTTTATATATTGTATTGGTTTTCTAGGACAAAATATAACTTTATTTCCACTCTTTAATAATGTATGTTGATTTACATGGGTACAATTTGCGATATTAAAAATGTACGTTTCGTGGATTTGACAAGAAAACTTGTTTTAGTTCTACAGAAGATTTTCTAGGCAAATGGTTTCCAAGAATTTTTCTTGTAAAACTACAAAATGTCTTTTACAGTGCGTGTATGATTCAAGTGTGCAGGGGTAATTGAATATAATTCGGTACCGTCTACAAAAATACTTTACACTCATGTACAGTTTCCCGATTCGCCAACTGTTTCAAACCACATGTGACGTTTTCTTGGGCATGACTACAAACATAAAATATATTTTTGTTATTTTATAAACATCAGCTTGGAAAATAGTTGCCTAAAGTTTTCCATGAAGTACCTGAGGGAAAGTGTAATAAATATTAAATCATATCACTTTTATTTCGTTCAGAAACAACGCAATAGAAGATTGTTTACTTTAGCGTCCTGTTACGACGCATTTATTTTATGTTATCCACAGCTACCAAAAGTCTTGGGAAACCTATGTNCATGTTACGGCGCATTTATTTTATGTTATCCACAGCTACCAAAAGTCTTGGGAAACCTATGTATTAAAAAAGTTCACTCATTTTCACGTTCGGTGTGGCTAGTAGACCATAAATGGGCCATGGAATGGGTGAACTCCAATAAATTGTGATTAAAAGCGATGTCGTTCGCTATTTAGCGATTTTCTGTAACAATACAAACTAAACAAAGCTAAAATGCCTATGTGGCCGCCATTTGGAAATAAGAGTCTGACATACTTAAAACGTACCATTTGAGATAATCTGCTGCAGTACTACTTGTCGCCAAATTTGGTAGAATTCGGTCAATTGTTTCCCGAGATATGACAGAAAAACTTAATTAAGTTGTGTGACATTAGCTTACAGAATGGTGGATAAAAGATACTCCATGTATATATAGTTCATAGTTGTAATTTATATTGCCAGCTCACAAAGTTATGTTGGAATTTATAACATCGTTTCGACGATATAATATTTTAAGCTAAGGTGACTATATGGCAGTCATTTTGAAAATAACTGTCTTACATTCCTAGAACATATCATAAAACATCATCTGCCGCAGTACTATTTGTTTGCCAAATTTGGTAAGAATCGGTTCATTGTTTGCCGAGCTATGACATAAAATCTTTATTTGTTCATGTGGGGCTATCTTACAAAATACAAAACGGCTGACAATATAGTATATGCGTTGTCCATTATGATGCTTATAATACTTACTTTCGGTACACAAAACTTGGTCGAAATTGGTTAAATGGTATAGTAGATATACCTAAAAAATAAACCCTAAGATATTAGTATGGCTGCAATTTTTAAGATAAGTACTTGATCAAGTTCAGTACCTTACGTTTACTTGGCATGTCACAGCATTTATTACATTCCAAATTGGGCGAGAACTGCTTTGATAGTATTTCAGTTATAACGTAAAATATATTTTTTCACTCTGGTGCTTTCTTTAAAAATTGTGGAATATCAACGATATACACTTTAAAATTCAAGGCTGACAGTATGTTCTGTCATGATAAAAAAAATTGGTTAAAATAGGTTGAATAATTCTAGAGATATATTATAAATTGTTTTATGACCGCCATTTTGAAAGTATGTGCCCAGCGTGGCCGAAAACTATAAACGTCAGGTGTCCTTACTATGTGCTGCATGTGTACCGAGTTTAATGAAATTTGATTGACGCGTTCAAAAAATGAAAAAAAAGGGGGGGGGGTGGACACACGCACAGACACATACACTCAGACAAGAAAGTAATCTCATAAGCCTTTTCTTACTTTGGAAAGTAGGCTTAAAAGGATGTAAAACGCAAAAATTTTATAAAACAAATTTATGTTGTTGAAATTACTTAATGTACTAGCCTACATTATGGTGGCTTAAACATTATTTATTTGGTTTCATTGAAGACAAAAAATAAGTATTTTCAAATATAAGTCTTTATTTATACAGATTAAATGAACATACAATATTATTCAATTTTTGTTTCCGAATTTTTATAATTTTTCCAGTCGCAAGTGACACTGAAGGTTCCAAGGAAACACCGTCAAGTAACTGGAAATGTGGTGTTCGGGCGCACTGCGAAATTTTCCCTTCGCCGGAGGAAGAAGAAGGTGAGTCGCGTCGGCGGACCAATCCACACAAAGGACGCCTCGTCGCCACATAATCTCGAGGAAATGAGCGAATTTCCCGTCTCCAAGTTTCCCCAACATCTGGGAACGGTCGTTGTGTGGTCCCATTCTGTCCGTCCCTCCCCGACCCCTCGTCCATGATCCCGACCGGCCGAGGCCATCGACTTGTCACACTTTCGTTTTCATTGGCGGTCTCGCACGGCAGACGTGCGCCGTAAGTCTTCCCTTAAATCTAACGACTGAAGTTCTTCACTTGACTTCGATCTGGAGCTGGGTTTGCGGATAAAATGCTGCAAAGTGGAGGGAGGTCCATCCTGCTCGTAAAGGTTGGAACTTTTTTTTTTTTAATTGAAGTATGTTTTGAATACAATTTCTCTCAGGAAGTGGACTCCATTATTTGTAACAAAGAAATATAGTTTTTCTTTTTTCTATCGATGTAGGGTTATTCATTGAACCTGGTGCATGATTATCACGTTATCATTTAATAGGTTTTTCTTCTTTCTCTTTGATGTGAAATGTAAGAATTTCACAGAAACTACTTGTGAACGCCGAATGATTATAAGACATTCTAGAAACTATCTACTGTATATCCGTTTAGCTGCATGAAAAACGTTCACCCTTACTGTATAAATATCTACAATATCTTAATAAACTGCAATACTATAATCGTAAAATAGGTTATAACAATAAAAAAAAATTAAAATTTTATCAAACGGATGGCATAGCGCACATCTGTAATCTTGGATTTTGTAACTAGAAGAGAAGGATGGGGAACTGTCGTATCGGTTTCAGTAAAATTTTCGTTTGCACAGAAATAATCCGGAGTTTTAAGAACAAGTGCAATTTGATATGTAAAATTGACGTATACTTATTCGGCGCATACGAAGCATAAACGCTTAACTGTATCGAATGTATAGAATTTAAATCGCTATTAAAAACCAAAAATTTACATAATTAAACAAATTACTTTTAAAAAGCTATTAAGAGATTTAATTATTCATGAATAAGTGGCGAAGAAAGCCGTGAAGGTACATATAATTGATGATTTAATAAGTACAGTTATATATTTTATTATAGTGCAAATTCTACAGTATCCCGTAAATAATATACACCTCAAAATCCGTAATATAGCCTATGGTTGACTTAACTCGTATAAGAAAATGATAGAAAAATATAATTCAATTTATTATATAAATTTTTTAATACTTGTTACAAAACATAAGAATTTTACACTGATGAGTTATATGCATTGACTGGACTCATAATGTTTGCNTGATATTGCTTGCAGGTCTATGTGCTTTTGCTCGTTGGTTTTTGTGTTTGTGTGACTTGCTGACAGAAAACAAATGTGTTGTCGTTTAGTTATTTAACAAATAACATTCATCAGAATTTTTTTCTCGTGGAAATTAAGTTGCAAAATAAAACATTTCTNTGTTTAGTTATTTAACAAATAACATTCATCAGAATTTTTTTCTCGTGGAAATTAAGTTGCAAAATAAAACATTTCTGGTTATTTCAAGTACTTTTAATGATAGTTCAATGAAAAATAATTACTATGGACAAAAACTTTGCCGATAAAACAGGCTCAAAAACAAATACTAAAGCATCGAATAGTCTTATAAATAAGAAAATAGGTTATCCATCACCACCATAAATCGTAGTTGATTAAAAAAAAAANAAGCATCGAATAGTCTTATAAATAAGAAAATAGGTTATCCATCACCACCATAAATCGTAGTTGATTAAAAAAAAAAATAAGAAAATCAGCCAAGGTAAGCATTTTCGTACTTTCATTACATGAATTTTTTCTGTCAGTTATCTGCATTCATTGGAACGTTCATTCGAGAAACGCACTTTCCATTGTTAATTATACATAAAATAAAAACAAAGTTACTCTTTTCAACACCACCTTTTCATACATTACAAAAATATATTTAAATGATACTAAGACTGAAAGAGAAACTTTAAAAAGTAAAATGCTAACAAACTAAAAAATAAAAAATTAAATTTTACATTAATTAGTATTGCAAATGCCGTGCATAATTCATTCTACGTTGTTATTTATTCATTGGCTTGGTAAGTTATTTACGTGACTAGAAATGTCTCCAAGTTTATTTCCAATTTACATTATTACTTCCGCTTCCCCTGCAATATTAAAAACAACTTTCTGCGGCAGTAATTGTTCGCAATAATGAACTGTAAATTTTTTGTGAAACGAGAGTTTTAAGGGAAGTAAAAAAATATACATATTAAAAGAGAGAAGGTCCCGCAGTTCAAGTCTATGGTACGCCAATTCACTAAATAATACGTGAACTTAATTTTTTTTTTCCCCCGCCACACGACAGAGCGAACTCGCTGACCGCACAGAAGATTTATATGAAATGTCCTCACGTTTTATTAGAAGATTCTCCACTGTAGCCATTTCCATTATTACAAATGTAAATACTACAAAGTGCTCTCATTCACTACATGTTGCCGTAGAAAAGCATCGCAAAAATTTATAAATAGTCTATTAGACTTTTTGAATGAAAACATTGAAAATTCACCCCAATGATGACATGTTTGGTTTCTTTCTAAATATGGGAAGTACCACAAGCGTCTTATACTTTGGTTAACATTAAAATATCTAATTTTTTGTAAAATTGAACTTTTGCTAGTATTTTATCCACAAATAATAATATTTAATTTTTAACTAATATGAACAAAGAGAGAGAGAGAGAGAGAGAGAGAGAGAGAGAGAGAGAGGAATTAGGTGTGTTGGTAATGCCTAGTATGAGATAGTTCTTTGACTTGATTGAACTTTTACTAGTATTTTATCCACAAATAATAATATTTAATTTTTAACTAATATGAACAAAGAGAGAGAGAGAGAGAGAGAGAGAGAGGAATTAGGTGTGTTGGTAATGCCTAGTATGAGATAGTTCTTATGAGAAATACTATCACACTGAGCGCGCACGTATGCGGTGCGTTTGCCTTCTGGTGCGATTTCCTAAGCTTTGTTTGCATGAGGCGGAGGAATATCCTGAAAGTAGAACTTGAGCAGGGCTTCAGAAAAATTGGAAGTATTCGTGAATGGACTATAGGTATGTAGAGTAAACTGCACGATGGTAAAGTTATTCATGCATACCAAAGGACATAAAATGCACATTTATCCACTAAAATAATGCCCGGTAATTAATAGGGACATGTGTTTTTCGCGAAAACATTTATGGCCATGTTAGACCTCAACATCCTACGCCCACAACCACAACTTCCTTTGGTTATTGGCCGCGTATCTACGAGAGAAGACATGGTCTTATTTGACTGGACCAATCGCAATAACGTACTCCGATGCTTAACATCCATGATTCGAGGACAGACACTTCAGGCAAGTGACATTTAAAATCATCCAACCGCTCAAGTGCATATGAACAAAAGTGTTTTGGAGTTCAACTGGTTTTCAAATCTTTTCGTGAAAAACAACTTTTCCTATTAGTCAGTAACACTATAGAACATAGTAATATTAGTTGCAGTGAGTGCAAGAAATAACTCTAAGTGAGGGTTTTCTCTCGCATTAGTGCTTTGCAATATCGATGAAATAATGACTTTTATTCCCAATAGAATAAAATATCTTCAGTTATTGAGCTGTTATCTACTGGCGAATCACTGGAATGCACTGAGGTTTTCCTTCCAGGCCACTGAAATTCATTACGAATCAGAATAAATCACTGTTTCATCAGTGAATAACGTAGCATTTTACTGCTTTAAGTATAACTGTTTCAACAGATATAAAGTNAATAAATCACTGTTTCATCAGTGAATAACGTAGCATTTTACTGCTTTAAGTATAACTGTTTCAACAGATATAAAGTAAAATTCGATAATTTGGAGCAATTTGAATTGCTACGATTTTAGAGTGTACATACCCAAAGTTTATACCCATAATCGTCCTTTTCTGCTATGGTTACGTAAGGAAGGAGGAACCAGACATGTGATAGTTTGGTGCTGTTGTACCATTGTTATCATATCGGAATTCATGTTTGTGTAATTTATTATTATGCATATCCTTCAGCTGAACGTCTGTAAAATATTGATGTATAGTAATTTTTATCTTTTCGTCTACCATCAGGTTAAATCTGAGTGGAATAAATGCCTACAGAAATCATTTTACAGCAAAAAAAAAAAACTGAGCAGATTTATTCGTTGGTGTTGAGAGTCTAGATAGAGAGAGAGAGAGAGAGAGAGAGAGAGACCCAAAGACCTTTCAGTTATCAAACTCCACGCAATCAATTTCTTTTAACACAACTTGCGTGGTAATGGTAATGCGTTTGATAGACAGACGTGAAAACAAGAGACACCATACAGATAACACGCTACGAACAAAGTACAAAAGACTGAAGATAAGGACAGTCTAGACTTATCGTTTCTTGANCACCATACAGATAACACGCTACGAACAAAGTACAAAAGACTGAAGATAAGGACAGTCTAGACTTATCGTTTCTTGAAAGTTTACAAAATAATATCACACAGACATATCTCTACAATAATGACCTGCAATAAAGCTGATAAAGTCGTATGGAGGAGGTAACTATTACACGGAAACAACTCGAGTAATTTGGGTCATGTGCGAGGTCAAAATATGGTTCAAAATCCAAAAATAACAACGAGTCACCAAGAATTTTGGGCGACTTCGTGGCGGCAAACGTACGCGGGATCCTTAGCTCACCACTTCGCCATTCCGACCACTTAACAAAATACGTGAAGGTGACGAAAACTGACAGCAAACTACACATTCAAAAGGTTTAGTTTCTATTTTTGTTCTGCAATGAAAAATCTGTGAGAATGATCAACACGATCGCTGAAGGCAAAATGAAGCTAAGATAACTAAATTTTTTTAGGCATGAGCAAGTTAGTGCAAGTAGTAACAAACCATTCGATCTCTGCTCATTCGGGCGTGGCTATAGCTATAGGCTATTCACGGTAAAGTGAGAACTTTTCAAAGCCCTCTCATTTGAATTAACACTCAATAAATATTTTTTGTTTTAGTCTTATACGTTAACTTCTGATTACGGTGGAATATACACACGGTGTTTATTATTTCCATAGCAATATGCATTTAAAAAGTAGTTAAAGGATAAAACATGGCTGAAAGGAAAAGGTAACTAGGGCCTAAAAAGTATTTACTTTACNCATTTAAAAAGTAGTTAAAGGATAAAACATGGCTGAAAGGAAAAGGTAACTAGGGCCTAAAAAGTATTTACTTTACCGTGCATAACCTATAATATGCATGTTGCTCCTGCCAACTTGACAGCAACGAAGTTGGGAATACATGGAGAAGGTCTGAACAAGGCACGAAGTGAGATGACGTGAGAACGGAAACGACGGAAGGATGACTATAAAAACACAGAACAAATAATGAAAATAGATTGCTGTTTTATAAACTGAAACAGATGTGCATAAAATCAATCATTAAACATATTTGTTAATATTATTACTTATATTGTATTTTATACAAAGAGTAATTTTTATGGTGGTTTTGACTAATGGTTTTTTTTTTTTTATTTTACAAATTTTTTTTGAAGCCTCCAGAACGTAAATAAGATATTTGCTTAAGTTTTTCTTAAAATAAGATTCACTAACTGAATTTTTATACATTTATATATGTAAGTTCAAGAAAAATATTTTACACTGTTACAAAATATGCGCGTTCTTCTTCTATAAGCAACATTTTTCTTGACAATTATAGTAACGTATNCATTTAAAAAGTAGTTAAAGGATAAAACATGGCTGAAAGGAAAAGGTAACTAGGGCCTAAAAAGTATTTACTTTACGGTGCATAACCTATAATATGCATGTTGCTCCTGCCAACTTGACAGCAACGAAGTTGGGAATACATGGAGAAGGTCTGAACAAGGCACGAAGTGAGATGACGTGAGAATACGGAAACGACGGAAGGATGACTATAAAAACACAGAACAAATAATGAAAATAGATTGCTGTTTTATAAACTGAAACAGATGTGCATAAAATCAATCATTAAACATATTTGTTAATATTATTAATTATATTTTATTTTATACAAAGAGTAATTTTTATGATGGTTTTGACTAATGGTTTTTTTTTTATTTTACAAATTTTTTTTGAAGCCTCCAGAACGTAAATAAGATATTTGCTTAAGTTTTTCTTAAAATAAGATTCACTAACTGAATTTTCATACATTTATATATGTAAGTTCAAGAAAATTATTTTACACTGTTACAAAATATGCGCGTTCTTCTTCTATAAGCAACATTTTTCTTGACAATTATAGTAACGTATNTTATTTTACACTGTTACAAAATATGCGCGTTCTTCTTCTATAAGCAACATTTTTCTTGACAATTATAGTAACGTATGCATCACTTTTTAATGAGCGCTCTTGTACAGTCGGGTCGAGTGCTGCGTTTCATTGGAGCCTTTATATTTCTACCTTAAGGTTCAAATGTATAACATGTTTCCCTTTACTGGAAAATATTTTGCTGTTTTATAATATAATTTAATTACAAAGTTGTATCAATAATATTCCCAGGTATTATTTAAACACAATGTTTTATTTGAGCAAAGTAATTCTCAAAGTAATAGGAGCGTCATAAAAAAATTTATTTAAAACCGAACATTTTTTTCCTTGACACTGGGTTTTAACTTTTAACTGCTTTTACTTCGAATTTTATAATGGACCCGTGGACGAAAGAAATAATTAAATGCATGTCTATTATATTTCTTGTGACATTCTGGTGACTTCAAAACTTATTTAGAAAACATTGCCATTTTGAAAATTGCACAGCAAAATATATGCGTTAAATGTGTCGACATTTGCATAAGGAGAATGGTGCGCTAACGTCTTATATTCATCAGCTTGTCACAACTAGTTTTTCAGTATAGACTGTTCACGGTAAAATGAGCACTTATAAAAGCCCTGCTTAGGGTCTGCTTTTCTCCCACATTTTGTTTCTTTCCGCCACATGAAAGATTGTCATTGCCAAGGCCCAGGTCTCTTTATTCGTGCGTTAGCCACGTGAAACTGTGAAATTATTAAGTATTTATGTTACTTACATGTTAATTCGTACTCTCGTGTGCATAAAACATTCAGAAGAAGTATTAAATAAATTCACTGTCACACTTTAAATACGACGCTAAGACATGGAACTATTTTTTCTATCTCGTTGCCAACTTTACGGACATCACGCCAGTCAATACGAATGTTGAAATACACGCACTAACGGAGAGTAATTTTTTTCAACAGTTAGTTTCAAAAATTTTTACTTTAACGTAAACAGCCAATGCATATATTGATTTACATTGTTAAATACTGGATTATAAAGAATATTTTATTTATTATCTTCCGCTGAGAGTCAGAGCCTAAAGTTACGCGTATTACTGTTGNTACTGGATTATAAAGAATATTTTATTTATTATCTTCCGCTGAGAGTCAGAGCCTAAAGTTACGCGTATTACTGTTGCTAAGGAGGACGGAGTACGGCGTCGGAAAGGCGAAGCAGTTTTTCATTACATTTCCGAATTGCCGTGAGTCTAAAGGTTCGTTGCTTGAACTAGTGCTTGGTTTGTTTCCGGTTGAGGAATATTGTTTTGGTTTAGAGAAACATAATAACGAAGATTTGCATATTCATTCCTTTTTAGTGTTGGAAGAATTGACGGATTTAAAATACGTTGGTGATATTCTTCAGTCCAACTTGGATCGCAGACCGAATGTACAAGTGGCTCGTAATCTGGAGCCAAATTTTGAAATACTGAACCAAGGAGGACGTTGAACCTTTGACAAATGTAGGTAGGGGTAGTTTAAATTTTAATGTTTTTGTGTACGTTTGGTTACATAGAACGCGTTCGTTTTATTACAACGATCCGTTTGTTAGACAATATCATAATTACTACAAATAGTTGCTGTGATGTTTTAACGAACANTACTGGATTATAAAGAATATTTTATTTATTATCTTCCGCTGAGAGTCAGAGCCTAAAGTTACGCGTATTACTGTTGGTAAGGAGGACGGAGTACGGCGTCGGAAAGGCGAAGCAGTTTTTCATTACATTTCCGAATTGCCGTGAGTCTAAAGGTTCGTTGCTTGAACTAGTGCTTGGTTTGTTTCCAGTTGAGGAATATTGCTTTGGTTTAGAGAAACATAATAACGAAGATTTGCATATTCATTCCTTTTTAGTGTTGGAAGAATTGACGGATTTAAAATACGTTGGTGATATTCTTCAGTCCAACTTGGATCGCAGACCGAATGTACAAGTGGCTCGTAATCGGAGCCAAATTTTGAAATACTGAACTAAGGAGGACGTTGAACCTTTGACAAATGTAGGTAGGGGTAGTTTACATTTTAATGTTTTTGTGTACGTTTGGTTACATAGAACGCGTTAGTTTTATTACAACGATCCGTTTGTTAGACAATATCATAATTACTACAAATAGTTGCTGTGATGTTTTAACGAACANAGTTTTATTACAACGATCCGTTTGTTAGACAATATCATAATTACTACAAATAGTTGCTGTGATGTTTTAACGAACATCAGGCTTCTAAATGCCAAGTTTCCATCTTCTCATGTCTGAGGGTAGGGTTTGTATAACGAGTGTTGCATTTGGTGGAATTCTTGGTTAGAAGGGGGGTGGTTCCACAAAAAAATGTATAATAATGTAAAAATGTGTAGAATATTATCCAACTTTTGACGAGCGAATAATTTCGATACACACTCTGTTAAACTAACAGCAACCAGTTTGTAAATACAATAAGTTGGTGCACCATTACACTTCCAGTATTTGAATTATTTGCCTCCTATTTTTGCTTTCATTATACTACTATTTACATATCACTAAAATGAAAACAGTAATACAATTTATAATAATTGTTGGCTCTTGTTTGCTCTAAAGTATTTAACTATGGTAACGGCTGTTCACGGTAATCTGAGCACATATGAATGCCTTTCTGAAGGTCTACTTGTATGCACATATCTGTGAACGTGCCAAGGAGAAATGATGTACAGGAAGGCACAGTGACATTTTTCAAAGGTTGATTTCAAAAGTGCTGAAATAAAGATGAATAGCTACGTCTGCGAGCAGCAGCAACGTGTGCCTTGCCCGTGTTCACGTCTGACCAGGAGTATTTGAACCGTGACGACACAGGCACTCAGCCGCGCGCGTTCCTTTTGCTTCCAGCCGAGGACTACGTGACTCACGCCCGTAATTAAGCAGCCGGTCGTGGACACACACGCGCCGTAGTTGGACAAGAGGAAAAAAACAGAAAGGAGCTAGGGGGTTGGCAGCCTGTCAAAGCGGCACCGGAGGAACAGCAAGCGTCTAGAGTTCCCTATACGCGCGAGAGCTGACAAGAACAATAGTGGTCAGCGCAGCCAGCAGCTTAATCTGTCTGCGAGCTCAGACCTACAGGCTGTTCGCGGTTAGCTGAGCACTTCTGAAAGTCAGTGAAGAGTGAAGAGATTTGGGCGGCTCTTAGCAGCGAGGTCTTGAGAGCCTATGAGGGTGATTGAGTGGCGAATAAAACGGGAGATCTCCGAGAAAAGCCACCGACCAGCGGCGTCGTCCACCACGAATCCCACTTGCGAAAATCCGGGAGTGGCGCGGCCGGGGATTGAACCCGGTTCGCCTTGGCTGGAGGCGAGCAGCCTAACCGCTCAGCCACCACGGATACCACATTAGAAATCCCTGCTTAAGATATACTTGTATGAATAGTGGGTAGTCTTACGCAATATGTAAAATTTACATTTTCATAGGCCTGGCTACACTTTTCAAGCGTCGGTCAAGGGGAACTTTGAAATTATTAGAAGAGTAAATATTTTACACGTGTGTTAATGCTTACAAATGTTAATATTAAAAAAACACCGAAAGCAAAATAAATCATTTCAGTGTTCACAATTTTTTTACCTAAAACTTTTAATTCAGCGTTAAGACACGGAACTACTTTATCTCCGTCGTCACCAACGTGACTGGGCGTGAACTAGCTAGTAGGTCTGTTAGAATAGCTATATTTAAGTAGGGACAGTTAGGTTTTTCAAAAGTTAGTTTCAAAAGTACTTAATTAATCGTGAACAGACTATAACTGCCACTAAGCCGTGTCCGAATTCACTATAGGCCATTCACGGTTACTTCAAACTTTTCTGAAACCCTGCTAAAGTTCTAATTCTAGGATATTCCTCTGCCTCAAGCAAACTAAGCTTAACCGAGTATATAAAATTACACCAAAGAAACAGTGCACCGCATTCTTGCGCATTCAGTGTAATAACATTTTCAATACGAACTATTTCTTANTTGCGCATTCAGTGTAATAACATTTTCAATACGAACTATTTCTTACCAAGCATTACCAACATGCCCATTTTCTCTATGTTTTTATCCATATTAATTATAAATTAAATATTAAATTTATTAGCAAAATACAAAAACAAATCAATTAAAAAAAAATTCACTTTTATGTTAACACAAGTATCAAAGGCTTGTACACTGAAGAGCCAAAAAATACTGGTACACCTGTCTAATTTAGTGTACGGCCCCCGCGAGCACGCAGAAGTGCCGCAAGACGACGTGGCATGGACTCGACTGATGTATGAAGGTATGCAGGAGGCAATTCACACCATCAATCTTGCAGCGCAGTACACTAATCTACAGGAGTGCGAGGCGGTGGAAATCTCTTCTGAACAGCACGTTGCAAGGCATCCCAGATATGATCAATATTGTTCATGTCTGGTGATTTAGGTGACAAAGGGAAGTGTCTTAAGTCAGAAGAGAGTTCCTGGAGCCNTGATTTAGGTGGCCAATGGAAGTGTCTTAAGTCAGAAGAGAGTTCCTGGAGCCACTCGGTAGCAACTCTCGACGTGTGGGGTGTCGCATTGTCCTGCTGGAATTGTCCACGTCAGTCGGAATGCACAATGGACATGAATAGGTATAGGTGATCGGACAGGATGGTTACGCATCTGTCACCTGTCAGAGTCGTATCTAGACGTATCAGGGGTCCCATTTCACGCCAACTGCACACGCCCCATGCCATGACAGAGCCTTCACCAGCTTGAACAGTCCCCTGTTGACATGTAGGATCAATAGATTTATGAGGATTTCTCCATACCCGTACACGTCCATCCGCTAGATAAAATTGGAAACGAGACTCTTCAGACCAGGCAACGTATTTCCAGTCATCAACAGTCCAATGGCGGTGTTGGCGGGCCCAGGCGAGGCGTAAAGCTTTGTGGCGTGCAGTCAACAATGGTACACGAGTGGGCCTTCGGCTCCGAAAGCCCATATAAATGATGGCCCGTTGAATAGTTCGCACGCTGGCACTTGTTGAATCCCCAGCATTAAAATCTACGTCACTTTGAGACAGGGTTGCACGTCTGTCACGTTCAATGATTCTTGTCAGTCGTCGTTTGTCCCGTTCGTACACGATCTTTTTCCGGCCGCTGCGATGACGAAGATTTTATGTTTTACCGGATTCCCAATATTCACGGCACACTCGTGAAATGGTCGTACGCGAAAATCCAAAGTTTTTCGCTACCTCGGAGTTACTATGTCCTATCTCTCGTGCGCCGAATATAACAATACGTTCAAACTCACTTAAATCTTGATAACCTGCCATTGTAGCAGCAATAACCGATCTAGCAACTTTGCCAGACGCTTTTTGTCTTATTTGGGCGCTGCCGACCGCATCGCGTTACTCTGATTGGTTCCATACCTCTGTTATTTGCATACGCTCGCCTATACCAGTTTTTTTTTTTGGCATTCCAGTGTAATACATAACATATTTAGGAAACAACCAAACACTCCATACATGGGATGTTTTTTCAAAGATTTAATTCAAAAAGTGTGATGAAACAGTGAGTTGACTATATTTAGGTTACTAAATCTACCGCGTGGCCACATGTTTAGTAACCTAAATATCTGAGGATTTAGGGGCTAAATTTACGGAGTTGAAGAAGCATGCTTCATCTCTAAATATCTCCGCTATAGTGTTTGCTACTTTTTACGACTAATTTTACTTCTGTTTCCGTGCTAGTTATCTAAACTGAAACAAACAGCAAAGAAGGAAATTTTAACCATGAATTACTGATGCGCAGTTTTGTTCGTTACTCATGTTATTGATATTGAGGGTGGTTAGTCCGTAAAAAAAATATTATAGCTTTGCAACATCAATCTTTAAAAAAGCACTTTCCTTAAAATTATTTGATAATTTTTCANCCCCCCCCCATCAACCACTGACAAAGTAAAAATGAAGCTTCGATATATACAGTGACGCAGTTCCTAAACTGAACGCCAGCAGCGCTGCACAGTATCGTCCGAATTCGACACTATGAATTCCCAAATCCTAAAGAAACGCATTACGGAGATGGGTCACGTGTTTTGTGTGCCACGTGCGTCTAGGATTCAAAGTACAAGCAGATTGTCAGCCAATGCCTCGAATAACTCAGACCGTGTTCCAATTACCACTTGTTAACAAAACGGTTACGTGCCCGATTTTGTCTTCAAAATTGCTGACGCATTTTTGTAACTAGCGTTTTGTCTTCTTTGAAGCCCACAAACTACCAAATATAATTATCGAAATCACCACCGTGTTTATTTTACCAAATTTAGATATTAATTATATATGCAAGTCAACAAGTTATTTTAATTAATAAGTATGTACCATACTGTAAATAACTACTTCTTAAAAAAGTTATCGAAACACTTCTAAAATGTGCATTTTTTACTATCTAATTATAAATAGTTACAATTTAACGCCTTTGTTAATTAAATTTGATACCGTAATTGTTAACAATTATTTAAAATGTATTTATGAAGATACGCTGTTTATTTAAATAACTACACGTTTTTAGATTTAAAATAATTACTGCACATTTTTATGGTATCAACCAAGTCATGTTGTACATCAGATAACAGCATTGGATGCTAAACAACTGCCTGCCATGCTTACAAACATTCAAAACTACAATTACAGAAAACTAAAACCAAACCAATTGGAAAACGACCTCAAAGTACTTCCAGCAGCTCGGAACATGTTATGTATTTTGAAGACACATGATAAGCCTACCTCTGTTGTACCATGAAAGACGCTGGAATGTCTTTGAATGGCCTGAAAACGGCTACAGTTTGCAGTTCCGAGACGTCACGAAGATCTTCGTTTCCTATTATTTTTTGTCTCCTAGCTTACTTTAAGCAAAGAAATGCTTAAGAGATGGTAAACTTCCTGTCTGCGTGCATTAGTGCTTGTGTGTTGGTCTGAGTGCAGATGTGCGTTCGAATGTGTGTGCGTGTCCCCTTAAACACATTGTACGAGGACACTGGATTTCGCCAAACTGGATACACTTACTGAAAATACTTAGAACGTCCAAAAACTATATTTTTGGATCACCCAGCCATTGTTTACAAAATTCGGGTATTTAAATTTTTCTTATATTTCGTGCCAAATCGTAGGAACCGGTCAACCGATGAATCAAAACTTATATGTCGGTAGTATAAAATTTCAGAATTGTATTCAGGTGTATTTTCCAGGTGACGCTAATATTACAAAAAGGCACAGTAGTCAGCTGTTTGGTAAATTAGCACCACATGAATTTCATTTATAAAACTTTCAACATGATGGCCCTATAACATATGGGTAACTATTTATTAATGCTGCTTCAGTTTTCAAATCTCATACACCTACGTACTAAATTGCAATCCTTAGTTTGGTAAAAATAAAAGGAGTACAAAAATATTTGTCCTTGAAAAGATATCGTTTGGCCGCCTAGTTATAATATCTAAATAATTCCAGTATTTACAAACGTGTACTTAACAATTTAAATTTAACATTAACCATTTCAGTCTCGCATTAATTTATGGTTTCAAGTGTTTTAATTAAATAATATTTTGATTCGTGCTGTAATTGCCCTGGTTCAACACTTTCTTCATTCACGCAGCCAATGAAATACCTGCTTGGTACGTCAGAAAAATTTGGAAAAATACTCACAAACCAAAGCTGTAGAAGTGTCCACAAACCACATTGCATACAGGGAAGACACTCACTGCATTGTGCAATGATCCTAGTTGTGAACAGCTCTGGCCACGCACTTCCTTCATCTCCAACATGTCCACTGTAGTGGAAACAGCGACTGAGATGGTTAAGATCTTTGAACTACGATCCCTCCGACGTTGCCAACTTTACTAGGCGCATGCCAGTCAGTGTTGCCGCTAAAATATATGCAAATAGGGACATTGGCATTTTCTAAAGGTTGATTTTATAAGTTCTGAATTAACTGTGAACACCCTAAATGTTCAATAATCTTACTGATCGTGAACTATGAAGCGTGTTGCGTGAAAGACGGTCAAAAAACCATGTGAGCTATTTCAGACGTCTTCCGTCGCAGCTCAGGTACAGAAGCCAGTGGTACGACTCTCCGTTGGGAAGAGCTATCTTGTTTTCGTGCCCAAACTGCATCACCCGCACCAATACACCATGTCGTTTGGAATGGTGCAAACAACGCCGTCATTGGACTTTGGAACCGTGGAACAAAACGTTACGGAGTAATAAATAACAATTCATGATCTGTCACTCGGTAGGACGTGTGTAGACTTGGTGGATGCTAGGCGAATGATATTTACTTGTCGACTGTCAAATTTGGTGGCGGAAGTGTAATGATCTGAGGTCGTTTCTCTTTCTTTGGTCTTGGGTCATCAGTTTCAACCAAGGCAACGATGAACTCTGGCATTTACCAATACGTTTTGAACGATTACATGTTCCCCATACTGTGGTAAACGTCTGGAGTAGACACGTTGGACTGGAAAATCAATGCGATGATAGAGGAAAGTACATATTCCAGATATTTACCACATCATGGGGAACGTGTAATCGTTCAAGACGTTTTGGGACATGCCAGAGTTCATCGATAGATTCGTTGGAAATGGTGACCCAAGAACAAAGCAAGAGAAACGACCTCAGACCATTACACTTATAAAAACTACAAAAATGCCAACACCCTTTTAGTTAAACAGATTACGACTTTGAAACAAACAGCAATTGGAACCTGGTATTCTGGACACATTGTGCGTAAACTTTCGAGCGACTCGCGTTAGAATGACTCTGAGTCTTGCATCTTGCATGTGAAATTACGAGTGATAATGTAGTTTTACAAGTTGTTGTGTTTATAAGTGCACAATGCGCGAAGCTGTAGCCAATACGTGGAAAATTGTGGACAAATTGACTAGTAGAAAATTCAGGATAGATTTGCCTACTTATATTATCATTTCATTATAGGCCTATCTGTTAGAAAAACTTCTTTGTTTAGATACCGAATACAGCTCTTATGCCATTTTTTTTTACTGTTGGATTCGTTCAGCAGTGACAATATTGATCCCTGCTTCCTTTAAGATTTCCACGAAGAAATCTGTATATTGCAGTCGCAGCAAAAATTTTCTTTACATGTTTCGGAATACTTAAAAAATTACAAACTAATGGAAAGATAGAAGAGAGGCACTTGGGAAAATGTTAATAGGGGGCTGTGGTGTAGGCTGTACACAGACAGGCCAGACATGAAAACAGTTGGGAGGTGCCTTACAACACAACAAGGCAAATATAAAAATTAGGACATAGGTCAGATCGACATACCGCTAGGGATACCCGATTTTCGCGAAAAATTTCAGGACCAGTTGTATTTCACCACACTTTAGCTCGTATCCACTTTCTTGGTTGGATGATCACCGGGTCACGCGTCTTAGGTGTCAGCACGCGAATCACAAACAAACACTACAGGAGTAACCTAATTCTGATTGGCCAGCCAAGTAATGTTCCCTCACAAAAACACGCGACCAGTAAGTAAAAGACAACTGTTGCTATACCTGTAGTGTATTGAAACCTAACATGTGCGGAAATCTTTTCGCGAAATTAGGTTGTCCCTACATACCGCATATTAAAAGAAATTATTACTTACGGCAAACGATATTATATTTATCTGCAGCTGGGAAATACGGAACAGAATGAAGAATCAGTACTCACAATAGCCGTACAAAAGAAAGAAGGCATTCGTGTGCTAGAATAAAGGAATATGTCCAGTCTTAATAGCATAACTGAGCTGATGTTCATGGAAAAGTTCACAGTTTTAAGGCACACATAACTCACATGTGTTCAGCAATATCAGTTGTTTAAATGGTGAGGCAGAAACGGAAATAAACTAACGCTGAGGCTTACAAAATTATTTTTAAGGCCACAGGGGAAATGCAGCTTAAGGGTAGGAACATAATGCAACGAAATAACAGAATCTTGAGAAAAAAAAAACTCACTCTGACCTTTAAAAAATATAAAATGGTTTTCAATATAACCACAAAGTTGTTTTGTTTTTAGCAAGACTTCTCGGGGAGGATCTGACACAATAAAGTTTCATGATTTTGCTGTAACTGCCGTGAACCACAGGTGAAGTGCATTCTATGGAAAAAAACATAACATTCGCTAATTAATTTAACAGTTGGCAGAACATCAAACACTTGCACGTTTCCATTACTAAATTTGACACGTTCTAAAAAGTCGTGAGCTAGTAATGTGCACTTGGAAGAGAGACTCACCCCGAAAAACGAAGATAAAATGGAAAGAGGCTTCATCAAAGTCTGCAGTCAGTACAAAAACGACATAAGGGTCATGTATATGTTACCAAATACGCAAGTTTTAATAATGAAACAGTTCCTATGAAGTTCTTTCTTTCTCTGACAATTTATAGTAAATAATTGTTTTCTTTACGTTGTTGTATTATCTCTTTACATGTTTTCCTGTCGGGGAAACGGATTTATACAACAGGCCTACTTACGAAGAAACTGAAATAGAACGATTTTCTCTCAGTTGTTCGATGATCTATGCTACCTTAACAACACCACTTCTGGTAATCAAAAAATTAAAGATGTATAACATGGTGTCCATATTGTACAATTAAATACTAATGCATAGGGACATGAACAATTCGCGAGTTCAATGACCTGCATGCTAGACTCTACAGTCTTATGTACAAATATGCCGATATCAACTGCACATTGGTTGTCTGCTGTCGCAATGGAAGGCGGCAATTGGACACCGTTCTCCAGGAGGTGTCAAACGCCGTGTGGACCAATGGCTAAAGTTATATAAACGGTCGTTTTTTGAATTCTAGCTTGTCCTAAAATGAATCCGCGAATTTTTCAGGTCTCTACAATGCATATCACGAGATTGCAAAAATCGTAGTATGATAGTTACAGAAAACGAACTCTAAAGGTATTAGGCATCTTAACTTCCACGAAACTATTCTCTGTATAGTAAACTAAATGAATGTTCGTGCTAGAGTAGCTAGTTACAGAACAGAAAAATGAAACCTCTGCTCAGGTGAGTATATTCACCCAGCGAGAGAAGCATTTAAAATCACTGCTTCCAACAGATACGCCAAAATAACGGCAATTAAACTAGCCCAAATAATGATAGTTGGTTTGTATGGACCACCTCACGTCCTGTAGCAGGGTGTTTAGCTTTACCGATGTCACAACACACGTCTACAATCGAAGACGTACACATACATCACAATAATATAAAAGATGAAAGGCGTTAATGAAAACAAACATATTGAGGGAATGGAGCAATACAATCTTTACTTTGGCTACTCTGTCTGACAGCACAAAAGAAAGAAGTAACATATTTTCCTATTAAAACCACATATATAGGTACATCAATTTATATACTCTAGACTTAAAATTAGTGACAACCCTTCCACTAAAATCATATTAGAAAATATGTGAGTCTACCAACAAAATTCAAATAATTGCTACGAAGAAACCAGATGAATAAGAGTCATAGGGTTATAGTGCCAACGTAGTTCGAGAATGAAAACCATTTAAATATCTTAGCAATGAAAACGAGAAAATAAACTGGCGGACTGGCTGCAAGGAAGCATTACTACGGCGATGGAAAATAGCATAATCAAGTTTCGCGTGTGTTTTGTTACCTCGGAATTTTAACGGTCATTATAGGATTTTAGTACTGCTCAGAAAAAATACGGCGTAGTCACTGTAGTTTAGAAGAACGCTGTTTTACACAAGAATAAATATCGTAAACAGAGGACTACTTACAGCGATTTTTGCTGACTTTGACACGTTTTAACGACCAAATTTGTTTCAATAACCAAATTTATGAATGGGCAACAAAATATCAACAATAATTACAACCCTGAAAAATATTTAAACAAAAATATTCCTTACATTTTTTTAAAATTTAAATTTACTTGCATTCAGTCCTATATCACAACTTAACCTTATCTCCTTCAGAGCTGATTTGCAGTTGTGTACATGACACACATGAACTTCCCTGTGGATAACTCGTTGGTAAACCGTGCTACTGTTCTGTCATATCACTGGTCCATATCGCTATCATTTGAACTCGAAGTCTACAGCTCATTGGTTCCGATAAACTAACANTTCTGTCATATCACTGGTCCATATCGCTATCATTTGAACTCGAAGTCTACAGCTCATTGGTTCCGATAAACTAACATATGTTTTATAGGCTTAGGTACAGTAGACATTTTTTTTCTTCTTTACGACTTTTGAAAATACAAATTAAAGTGGATCTGAAAGCGTTAAAGCATAAATTCTAATGTAGCTGGAAGGGCAAAATGTAGGCTAAGCAACGCCAACGGCATTTGAAAAACTCGAAAAATACTTCATATGAAATACAAATATTTTAGAGTTCAATAAAATCTTCATACACACACATTATAACAAATTTCAGACTCATCAGCGTGAGCATTAAAACAAAAAATTGAAGCCGTTGCAGAAAATCATGTGATTTTTTGCTTGGAGTACGCAGTGCTTCCAGCCACATTTCAGATTGTATAATTATGTACCTACATTTCAAGTAACAGTTTTCGCTTTGACCATACATTATAAGTAAAAAATAACAAAAAAAATTATACCGACAATATAACAAAGAAAAAATTGCAAAAAAAAAAAATATGGTTTCAAAGGACGAAACGTATTCTTCTGATGTCTGTCAAAGCGAAAGAGAGAGAAATATCTTGTATAATATATCTTGGGGAAAAAATAATGGCGTAGCAACGTCTTTTCTGATCACGTGGTTGCAAGGTCTGAACAGAGGGCGGCTGCGGTAAAGGGTTCTGGGAAGGAGGAAATCCNTTCTGTCATATCACTGGTCCATATCGCTATCATTTGAACTCGAAGTCTACAGCTCATTGGTTCCGATAAACTAACAGATGTTTTATAGGCTTAGGTACAGTATACATTTTTTTTCTTCTTTAAGACTTTTGAAAATACAAATTAAAGTGGATCTGAAAGCGTTAAAGCATAAATTCTAATGCAGCTGGAAGGGCAAAATGCAGGCTAAGCAACGCCAACAGCATTTGAAAAACTCGAAAAATACTTCATATGAAATACAAATATTTTAGAGCTCTATAAAATCTTCATACACACACATTATAACAAATTTCAGACTCATCAGCGTGAGCATTAAAACAAAAAATTGAAGCCGTTGCAGAAAATCATGTGATTTTTTGCTTGGAGTATGCAGTGCCTCCAGCCACATTTCAGATTGTATAATTATGTACCTACATTTCAAGTAACAATTTTCGCTTTGACCATACATTATAAGTAAAAAATAACAAAAAAAAATTATACCGACAATATAACAAAGAAAAAATTGCAAAAAAAAAAATATGGTTTCAAAGGACGAAACGTATTCTTCTGATGTCTGTCAAAGCGAAAGAGAGAGAAATATCTTGCATAATATATCTTGGGGAAAAAATAATGGCGTAGCAACTTCTTTTCTGATCACGTGGTTGCAAGGTCTGAACAGAGGGCGGCTGCGGTAAAGGGTTCTGGGAAGGAGGAAATCCTGCAGGATATATTATCTTTCAGGAACACTCATCTCGCGAGGACAATCAGCATTACCCCAGAGTTCGACGTGCACGGGAAGGGAGTGCGATGAAGAGAAGAGACGGAGAAAAGGATTGAAAGCGATTAGTCGGTTGAAGTGAGGTGGTGGGGTGGGGAAGGATCCCGAAATTTGCTTTCTATGCCGTGCAGAAATGAAGTAAGAGCTCAAGTCCTCCATTTAAGCCCAAAGTAAATATGAAGCTAATCTTTTGTCTCTTTTAACTGCTCGTTACTTTGTCGAATTACTTTACAGGTTGAAATGGCTAAAAGGGAATTCAAAGACATACTTTTTAGTGTAGTTAAACGTGTTATTTTCAGCAGCATTTATTTGTGTATCATAAAGAACGTTTTTAAAACTTCTTACGGGAAAACAGAACAGGCTATGTATNATTCAGCAGCATTTATTTGTGTATCATAAAGAACGTTTTTAAAACTTCTTACGGGAAAACAGAACAGGCTATGTATGAATACTAATTACAGCAGTCTGATTAACAACACCTTCATGTACCGGCACAGTATTCCAACAAATTATATCACGTAGATCCATCTCAGCCAAACTGGTAAACGTCGGGNCACCTTCATGTACCGGCACAGTATTCCAACAAATTATATCACGTAGATCCATCTCAGCCAAACTGGTAAACGTCGGGTTACCTGCATTATGACGTCTACGGAAAAAACAAAACTCCAAACGTCCACTTCCTGCTTTAGCAGTTATACTATGCCAACCGAATATGTACATATAAGTCAAAAGAACTTAACTATCTTCTACACTGAAGACCTCGCGACATCACGAATAATCAACCTTATCAACAGCATAATTCACACTTATAATTACTGTCCTAAGTCCGTGATTTAAGATAATGCCTATCTTATCTATCCGCTACGATCTCATTGCTTCTCTTGCATGTTATCTATGGAATTCTCTTATCAGTTGCATGCCTTCGTGCAACAAGAATGGTGTGACTATCAATCATTGTTTAACTTACGCTGAGAACAGAGACACATACAGACAACAACATATGCGCCTATGTAAAGTTTAAAAAGTCTCTGCAGATACCTTTATAGCTTTGGAGTTAAACCAGGAATGTTTCTATTTTGTTCCACAACAGTTATGTTATTCCTGTGATTTTGAAAGATAAATGTAAAATTTTGAAAGGAAGCAATTTTTTTAGAAGTTCATATGTTATGGTTATATTTAATGCATATGTGTTTGCGCTGCTTTACGGCCAATATATGTTTTGCACTACTTTTCTGTAACACATATGGTACCAGTTAAACCATACCCACTGTTTACTGAAAACAAACAATAAGTAACAGTAGCTTAACATATAATGCAGTGTTCCTAAAGTAGTTAACAAGCATAGAAGAGAAAGCATTGATTATATTATTGCACCTTCTGATTACCTTTTACATAGGCTTGTTTCCCAGATGTTCATTGAAATTAAGATTTCCGTAAATTGAAGACCACTTAAGCAAATTATTTGGATGCAAGTAGTTAGCAAATAAGAGCGTTAAAAACCAATTTAGATTCAATTGAAACAAAAATCAATATGTTAATATGTATTCGTGCGTAATTTAAATGGACCTTTTAGATGAGAATAAAGTGTAAAAGCGATGGTTTTCCACAAGTATAGCTAGTGTTTTACGTGCCATTATACAGNCCTTTTAGATGAGAATAAAGTGTAAAAGCGATGGTTTTCCACAAGTATAGCTAGTGTTTTACGTGCCATTATACAGTGGTGGCTGATGAACAGTGTAAGGTACATTCATAACAGAGACACGCCAGGATAACAATGAGCAAACTCATCATCTATACAAAGTGCGTGACCCTACAGGACGTTTATTTTGTAATAGGGCGGGTGTAGTGCTTCAAATAAAGTGTTGAAACACAATAACTTCACAACTCTGACGTCCTGACTACTTCCGACAACTAATTGTTGAAGTCACGTAAAAGGAAACCATTAACATTCCACTAGAACTCTTTCACTAGCCATTTATATGGAAACAAACTGTTCAATACTGGTTAACATATTCTACAATTAATTAAAAGCCAGAACTCACAAAAATAACTCCGCTAAAAGTTTGTCTCTATCATTAGACTATATTCAGTTACGAACGTCAGAAACTAAATATTCTTATTGATACACGAAAAATTCTGCCACCTGGTGATAATGCAGTGTGTGGGTTTCCATCCGTAAGAAAGCGACGAGCCAAATTAAATATTAACAGTTTTGGATGCATGTGCCACCTAAAAAGGTGAGGGGGCATCTGGTGAGGGTTTCAACTTTCCTGGTGTGATCGGACGGACGTTTCCGGAAGCTTCCACCATGTTAGTCGGAAATTACGCATCTAAAATGCGCGTGCGTCGTTGGTTCCGGCCCAGCGGAGCGAATCAGCGCTCTTGCCTGCATCATGGGTAGAAGTTTTGCTACAACCGTGAACACTTACAAATTACACCTGTACCAACATCACTCCTCGTGTTTGAGACCATACTTCATATTAATATTTGGGAAAATGGAGACGATGAAACCAAATTGTTTCACNGCCCAGCGGAGCGAATCAGCGCTCTTGCCTGCATCATGGGTAGAAGTTTTGCTACAACCGTGAACACTTACAAATTACACCTGTACCAACATCACTCCTCGTGTTTGAGACCATACTTCATATTAATATTTGGGAAAATGGAGACGATGAAACCAAATTGTTTCACGAGTTCTAGCTACCATTTCTTTCGAATTTTCACATCAAATTTCGAACGATATTTCGTGGAATGTAGTAGTTCATCTCTTGTGGTTCATTATGGAAATCAGTAAACACATTGCACGTGCGGACGTATTGCTCGANGGAATGTAGTAGTTCATCTCTTGTGGTTCATTATGGAAATCAGTAAACACATTGCACGTGCGGACGTATTGCTCGAATATTTCGTTCTTACACGAGTTCTTTTGTTGCAGGGTGAAATGCTTGTCAATAATGGCCGCAGGTATTTCGATCCTAGGCGAACCCTCTTTTTCAGATTTACCAGCATAAGATTCACTTCACGAGTAGAGTCAAATCCAATTAAATGATTTAGGAAAATAAGTTTTTAATACTATTTGTAATGTGCAAAAGTCAATTTTACATATCAGTCAAAATTTTCTTTGCACATACAAAACAAAAAAATATTTGTTGCAACTATAGTAATTATTAAGTGTGATTTGAATTTCTAATTCAATATTGGAAAGAGTCAAATTTCCCCGAAAAAAACCATTGTCTGCAGATATACTGTTAGCGGAACCCCGTTACAGTCAATTCGTACTTGTTCGCAAAACACATGGATTTATTTCGAGAAGGGTAGCTTTGTGCGAAAGATCGTTATTTTATGCAAGAGGGTGGAAATGTATGAGAAGGTTCTAATAATTTGTAACCTCACGTGATAAATGCTTTGCAAGTAACTGAACGCTATTTTAAAAGGCGCAATAATAAGGTTTGAGAGACCTATAATCATTACATAGTGAAGTTGGAAAGGAAGCCTCCTCTTGAATTTTGTTTATATTAATGAAAATATTTCTAATTTTAATATTANACATAGTGAAGTTGGAAAGGAAGCCTCCTCTTGAATTTTGTTTATATTAATGAAAATATTTCTAATTTTAATATTATAGTTAATAACACGTTAAATATTAATAAAAAAAATTATAAGGCAAAAGGAAAGTTAAATTGTATAACGTTTAATTAAAAATAATTTATGATATAACTACGTTAATAAGCAGCAAAATTTGTCGCTCCGAACTGTCGAGGTTTGAATATAAAATTTCCCGCTGAAAAGTTTTTTGTTACTCAGGACATATAAAAACAATTGGTTGATTTTATTTTATGATTACAGTTGACCTGCAAATTAGGCATTAACGTAATATCTGCTTGCACGGACGGAGCTTGGGGTAGTTCATCTATTTATTTAATTTTCATCTACTTTTCTGCGAGTTTTTGTTTTTATACAGTGCACCGGTTTGTGAAGGATTTTTCTGCAATGCAAAATACAACCGTAGTACGCGCAATAACGGATCGTCAGAAATACGGCAGTAACTAAGATCTTCGTTAATGTTTGATGTTTCTTTCAGTGCATTTAAAAGTTATGAAAGAGAGAAAACACCAACCAACTCGCAAGCCAAATATTCATGTGCTAATCCAAGGGAGAACACCACCTCACAATATCTTGGGCAACAGTTGCCTATGTCACAGAACGTAACTCAGTTTGAACTTTAGTTTAAACCCTCTGATTTTCAGCGAGGACTAGATTTTTGCTCAAGTTACGTTCACCTAATCCTTAATTAATATGTTTGAGGGCATAATATTTAAATAATATGTTTGAGGTCATAAAAAATAAAATTATCCTGTTCCTTACGTCGTTAAATTTCTTGACCTAACGCAGTTGAATGAATTAAGAACGTTTTAGCGCGAAAATAGTCGTTTTCATGAACAGTTTCGCTGGTACGTCTTAAACGTCTGCAAGTTTTCCACAAATGTAAGTTAAGTCGTATGTAAGAGTATGTTACGTAGAGGCATTGTAAGCGGCGAGATGAGCATTTTGAGTTGCGCTACGCCACGTCCACGACTCGGTCTGGTCCGCTCTGTCCGAACACGATGTCTGCTGTCTGGTCGAGATATATGAACCGCCCCACTCTAGTTACATTCTTACTTAACTAAGCCTTTTTTTTGCTGACACACGCATTTCGTCATATTATATTTGCTGAAAACTTGCTTTGATAAAATTTGCGCACAGTTAAAAAACGACAATTTTGAAGTAAATTCAATTGAGAAACAAAATTATAATTTTTTTTTTTTTAGAATTAGGAATTAACGTACGCTTTTATTTTTGTATGTTCAGCCAATTTAATTTAAAATGAAAACCATATTTGAGACAAAAAATGAATACACGAAGCTGCAGTCGAGATCAAACAACAGTCAGCAAACAAAGTTCTGGGAAAGGAGATAAGACCATGGCTTTTCTAGCGACCTTGCAGCCTGTTTACACACATTACGATTCTCACTGGAGTTCGTTACTTACGTCACGTGCAAATGGCGGACTGCGCGCTCTCTTCACCAAGTGGACAAATCTTAGCCATAACAAATATGACATAACGGCACCACGCAACTGCATCATCTGCAAGTGACGTCACAGGCCACATGAATCAATAAAATGCTGGTTTCGCGATATCGCGGGGCTCCGAGGTCAGCGCGGACAGGTTACGTATAGCAAAAAGCCCTTGCGTCAGCAAGTTCGGTACTTCCCCATTCTATCTCCTTTTTTTAAAAATGTGTTGCAGGCATCAAGCAGGAAATACTTCAGTCTATGTATCGGCCAGTGCAAATAAGTAACTACTGATTTCTAAGGACTTTATAAAAGTTCCCATATTTTACAACAACAAAAAAAAAAAAACAAAAGCGCTGGCACACTCACTCACAAACTCACTGATTTATAAACGCACTGCCAAAACCGTCAGACCCTCAAAAATTAAATTTTAGGTTTAGTTTCCTAATAAGAAAAGGATTTCTGAAATTCCATCCGGTAAGGGCTTAAAAGAGGTAAAACGTGTTTTCATGGAGTTCTCGATATCTCATAGTACCGACGGCAGACTGCTGGGATTTTTCTATTGCTTCAAATGACTGCCTATACAACAGTCAAAATAACTATTTTTAATTTCTCTTACACAGGATAAATAGAATAAAGTTTTTTTTAGTGGATTTCTTATTACACCTAAAAAAAATAGAAGAGATAATAATACCATAATTTCTAATTCAAATTTGCTTGCATAAATGTTCTGATTATTTCAGGATTTTTGGGAACTCGAGGGAGGAGGTGGGTGAAAAAGCTAGAATAATATTTCGGGAATTCTCCAGTAATTCTTGTTTATCACAAAACTGCCGTCAAAATTGCTTAGTAAATAAGCTGTGAGAATAGCTCGTGTCAACGAACAAGCAGTCTAAGCTCGTGAGCTGTGCAAACGGTAGGAGATCCACTAAGCCGCAAAGCGTCAAGCATATAGTCTATTCGCGGTTTCGTCACTCTTAAATCAAACTTTTGAAAAAACACCCTATATGTGACGTGTTTTGTTGTTTCCTAAATATGTAATATATGAAAAGTGTTTTATACTTATCATAAAATAAAAGTACATTATTTTTCGTTAAATTGAAATTTTACCTATTTTGTTTGTAAACAATATTTCATATATTACTACGTAAAACGAATAAAGACAGAGATAAATGGCTGCTTTGGCAATGCCTAGTAAGAAATAGTTCTTATGCAACATATTATTACACTACGGGCGTACCAATGTGGTCGTTGGCTCTCTGGTGTAATTTTCTAAGCTTTCTTTTCATGAGGCGGAGGAATATCCTGGAAATTGAACTTTAGCAGGACTTCAGAAAAGTTGGTAGTAACCGTGAATGGAGTATACCGGTCTAGCAGCACAGAAACTTCTCCCTAAAATAGCAGCTCCAATGTTGCTACGGCAGACATTAACCCGCCAAAGCCCTGCAATCGCACTAGGCAGCAATGCAATCGAGGCCATAGTCTCCAGCGAGTGTGTTTGGTGGAATCGGTTTCCGCACAGCGCAACCACACATTCCATCTCAATACACCTTCCAATCTCAGTGATCGAAGTTTCCCTACAAGGTATGTTTTTCTGTGAAAATAATGTCGAAGAGCAATCGCTAGGGAACCAAGTTCACGCAACATCTTGGTGGTCCTAGAAAACCTACGCGAGAACCACTAACGTGACGTACAAAGAGGTCCTTCGATAANACATAGTGAAGTTGGAAAGGAAGCCTCCTCTTGAATTTTGTTTATATTAATGAAAATATTTCTAATTTTAATATTAAATATTATAGTTAATAACACGTTAAATATTAATAAAAAAAATATAAGGCAAAAGGAAAGTTAAATTGTATAACGTTTAATTAAAAATAATTTATGATATAACTACGTTAATAAGCAGCAAAATTTGTCGCTCCGAACTGTCGAGGTTTGAATATAAAATTTCCCACTGAAAAGTTTTTTGTTACTCAGGACATATAAAAACCATTGGTTGATTTTATTTTATGATTACAGTTGACCTGCAAATTAGGCATTGACGTAATATCTGCTTGCACGGACGGAGCTTGGGATAGTTCATCTATTTATTTAATTTTCATCTACTTTTCTGCGAGTTTTTGTTTTTATACAGTTCACCGGTTTGTGAAGGATTTTTCTGCATTGCAAAATACAACCGTAGTACGCGCAATAACGGATCGTCAGAAATACGGCAGTAACTAAGATCTTCGTTAATGTTTGATGTTTCTTTCAGTGCATTTAAAAGTTATGAAAGAGAGAAAACACCAACCAACTCGCTAGCCAAATATTCATGTGCTAATCCAAGGGAGAACACCACCTCACAATATCTTGGGCAACAGTTGCCCATGTCACAGAACGTAACTCAGTTTGAACTTCAGTTTAAACACTCTGATTTTCAGCGAGGACTAGATTTTTGCTCAAGTTACGTTCACCTGATCCTTAGTTAATATGTTTGAGGGCATAACATTTAAATAATATGTTTGAGGTCATAAAAAATAAAATTATCCTGTTCCTTACGTCGTTAAATTTCTTGACCTAACGCAGATGAATGAATTAAGAACGTTTTAGCGCGAAAATAGTCGTTTTCATGAACAGTTTCGCTGGTACGTCTTAAACGTCTGCAAGTTTTCCACAAATGTAAGTTAAGTCGTATGTAAGAGTATGTTACGTAGAGGCATTGTAAGCGGTGAGATGAGCATTTTGAGTTGCGCTACGCCACGTCCACGACTCGGTCTGGTCCGCTCTGTCCGAACACGCTGTCTGCTGTCTGGTCGAGATATATGAACCGCCCCACTCTAGTTACATTCTTACTTAACTAAGCCTTTTTTTTTGCTGACACACGCATTTCGTCATATTATATTTGCTGAAAACTTGCTTTGATAAAATTTGCGCACAGTTAAAAAACGACAATTTTGAGAAACAAAAATTTTTTTTTCTTTTTAGAATTTGGAATTAACGTACGCTTTTTTTTGTATGTTCAACCAATTTAATTTAAAATGAAAACAATATTTGAGACAAAAAATGAATACACGAAGCTGCAGCCGAGATCAAACAACAGTCAGCAAACAAAGTTCTGGGAAAGGAGATAAGACCATGGCTTTTCTAGCGACCTTGCAGCCTGTTTACACACATTACGATTCTCACTGGAGTTCGTTACTTACATCACGTGCAAATGGCGGACTGCGCGCTCTCTTCACCAAGTGGACAAATCTTAGCCATAACAAATATGACATAACGGCACCACGCAACTGCATCATCTGCAAGTGACGTCACAGGCCACATGAATCAATAAAATGCTGGTTTAGCGATATCGCGGGGCTCCGAGGTCAGCGCGGACAGGTTACGTATAGCAAAAAGCCCTTGCGTCAGCAAGTTCGGTACTTCCCCATTCTATCTCCTTTTTTTTTTAAAAGTGTTGCAGGCATCAAGCAGGAAATACTTCAGTCTACGTATCGGCTAGTGCAAATAAGTAACTACTGATTTCTAAGGACGTTATAAAAGTTCCCATATTTTACAACAAAAAAAAAAGCGCTGGCACACTCACTCACAAACTCACTGATTTATAAACGTACTGCCAAAACCGTGAGACCCTCAAAAATTAAATTTTAGGTTTAGTTTCCTAATAAGAAAAGGATTTCTGAAATTCCATCCGGTAAGGGCNGAGACCCTCAAAAATTAAATTTTAGGTTTAGTTTCCTAATAAGAAAAGGATTTCTGAAATTCCATCCGGTAAGGGCTTAAAAGAGGTAAAACGTGTTTTCATGGAGTTCTCGATATCTCATAGTACCGACGGCAGACTGCTGGGATTTTTCTATTNAAAGAGGTAAAACGTGTTTTCATGGAGTTCTCGATATCTCATAGTACCGACGGCAGACTGCTGGGATTTTTCTATTGCTTCAAATGACTGCCTATACAACAGTCAAAATAACTATTTTTAATTTCTCTTACATAGGATAAATAGAATAAAGTTTTTCTTAGTGGATTTCTTATTACACCTAAAAAAAATTGAAGATATAATAATCCCATAGTTTCTAAATCAAATTTGCTTGCATAAATGTTTTGATTATTTCAGGATTTTTGGGAACTCGACGGAGGAGGTGGGTGAAAAAGCTAGAATAATATTTCGGGAATTCTCCAGTAATTCTTGTTTAAACTGCCGTCAAAATTGCTTAGTAAATAAGCTGTGAGAATAGCTCGTGTCAACGAACAAGCAGTCTAAGCTCGTGAGCTGTGCAAACGGTAGGAGATCCACTAAGCCGCAAAGCGTCAAGCATATAGTCTATTCGCGGTTTCGTCACTCTTAAATCAAACTTTTGAAAAAACAGCCTATATGTGACGTGTTTTGTTGTTTCCTAAATATGTAATATATGAAAAGTGTTTTATACTTATCATAAAATAAAAGTACATTATTTTTCGTTAAATTGAAATTTTACCTATTTTGTTTGTAAACAATATTTCATATATCACTACGTAAAACGAATAAAGACAGAGATAAATGGCTGCGTTGGTAATGCCTAGTAAGAAATAGTTCTTATGCAACATATTATTACACTAAGGGCGTACCAATGTGGTGCGTTGGCTCTCTGGTGTAATTTTCTAAGCTTTCTTTTCATGAGGCGGAGGAATATCCTGGAAATTGAACTTTAGCAGGACTTCAGAAAAGTTGGTAGTAACCGTGAATGGAGTATACCGGTCTAGCAGCACAGAAACTTCTCCCTAAAATAGCAGCTCCAATGTTGCTACGGCAGACATTAACCCGCCAAAGCCCTGCAATCGCACTAGGCAGCAATGCAATCGAGGCCATAGTCTCCAGCGAGTGTGTTTGGTGGAATCGGTTTCCGCACAGCGCAACCACACATTCCATCTCAATACACCTTCCAATCTCAGTGATCGAAGTTTCCCTACAAGGTATGTTTTTCTGTGAAAATAATGTCGAAGAGCAGTCGCTAGGGAACCAAGTCCACGCAACATCTTGGTGGTCCTAGAAAACCTACGCGAGAACCACTAACGTGACGTACAAAGAGGTCCTTCGATAATAATGTTAACATTGGTACATATTTCGCGTAGGACACNGGAAACAATTATATTAAAAAATAGTCACACACTTACACACACACACACACACACACACACACACACATATATATATATATATATGGTTAAAAATAATTTTTTTACTATTCGGTTTTGAAATTGAGGTATTGAAACCCATGGAGCTCGATATTTTTGCTTATCATTATTAAATATTTATGAGAATTTATTTAGTAGAATTTCACTACAGTGTACAGACAAACTACTTAATTTCTTAAGAAATGGTCAACACAAATTCCTTGTTTCTCCGTACTAGGTTGTTACCATCTGCTTATCTCTTAACCTTTATCCACGAAGTATCGCCTGTCTTGAAATGATACTGCTTAGTTTCCTCCGGCACTTCCTGTTCGTTTGATTACGTGAAAACCGACCTCCGGGGCGCAGTTACTGGTGGCGATAGCCTGTTCTGCAGCAGGTCTTGGGTTCGAATTTTGTGTGTAACCGCCAATCTCCTAGCCTATCGGCAGAAATCGGAAGCTGGAATACACGGCAAATAAAAAAATAATTTCTGCGTAGGCTATAAAAAAAAGACATTTTCCTTTCGGAGCTTTAGTTAAAAGATGTGGTACTGCACTTTTATTTATCTCCCCCCCCCCCCCCCNCCTCCCTTTTTTATTCATCTCTCTCTTTCTCTCTCTCTCCGAGGAATTCACATTTGGAATGTTCTCTAGGGTTTACAAGCATTAAACCGCACAGCTCATTCCCGGGTCAGTGACTGGTTGGACGTGATATACAGCTCAGGAAATCAAAACAAAACAAAGTTTTTTTTATCTCAGGAACCACTTACTATCGCAAAATATTCGTTATTTCAGTAACAAATTAAGAACAATTTGATGCGTAACAAAGTGATAGTGTTGACCAGCTGGTTAATTTCCATTNGTTATTTCAGTAACAAATTAAGAACAATTTGATGCGTAACAAAGTGATAGTGTTGACCAGCTGGTTAATTTCCATTCGACTGTTTACGTACTCCAGACAAACTCGTTTCTGCACGCAAGTAAAACATTATTATAACAGTTTTTCTTTGGCAAAAATTGCGTTCCTCGGGAGGTATTCGAGTGTCCTATGTTTTCCCTAACATTTTTATTAAACACTTTCACCAAAGATGTAATTTTTTTTGTTTTATAAATTTGCGGCGTTTGCATATGAAGGGTGCTATAAATNTAAACACTTTCACCAAAGATGTAATTTTTTTTGTTTTATAAATTTGCGGCGTTTGCATATGAAGGGTGCTATAAATACGAATATGCATGATGTTATATTTAAGTAAAAAATTCTCAACTTGTAAACAATATAACTATAAAAAAATTTCAGTATCAAATGAGAAGTATCCTTTTCATTGGTTACTTGCAAAATAAATCAAATAATTAATGTGAAAAAAATAAGTGATTTACATTTTATTTACACTGAAGTCATATACTAGACATAGTGCATCTCGATGCAATAAGATTAATATATTTTATAGCATTTTCCAATTTCAGCATATTTTCGGTGGATGGCAGAAAATAATTTATAAAATAACTTTTAATAAAATAAATAATATTGCCTCAGAAGCGCGTACAGTTGAGCTTACATTGGTAATTTTCGTGATATGTTTGGTAATATATTGTTTCACGGAAATTGAAAATTTTTATAGTTTCGGCAGTCATGCTAGTAAGATTTTGAAATTGAAATCATATCCACCGAAAATATTTTCATTTATAATTTCTAGGCATTCAAACCACCCGACGTCTTGACGTGGCGAATCTGCGATCGCACCGCCCATTACGGCGCTGCCATTAACTCAGCAACAGCGGTGGCAGGCCAGAGCAGCGTGGAACGTCATAGACTGGTGATGCACGGTGTTCAGTGTTGGGCGCCGCTTCGTAATGGAGACCGATCATCATCGCGCCTGGGGGTGGAGGGCCCTTGGTTAACCCTACGACCCCAACCTCGCTGTCGAGCGGCACACTTCCTCCACGATAGGCATAGCCTACGACAACCTATCCGCTCTCGTCGTGCGACGTGGAACATTGACGTCCCGGCTGTATGTGCAAAAGATCCTGTCCCCCCATCTGTTCCCATATATGGCCGGGATTCCAGGTGCGATATTCCAGCAGGACAAAGCCCTACCGCACATGGCTTCGGTTGCCCAGGAACGTCTCCGTCATGTCCATACATACCTGCTCTCGTGACATGTCCCCAATCAAGCACGCGTGGGACCAGTTGAAACGCCAGCTACCACCGAGCTAGGATAACTAGGATTTCGAACTCTTCGTCTACCTCCGAACAACAGCCGGTGTCTGCTGAACTCCAAGCAAGCCAGACCATGTTACAGTACGTATCGCAGTGCGAAGGGACACAGCCCACTATTGAAGATGACCAGACGACGTACCACTTGATGCTCTGTTCTTGTGATCACGTGTTTCTCATCTGTATGCATACCTCTATAAAGTTTCAGTCCGTCCGATGCATCCTTCTGCGTGCGTTACTTTCATTGTCCGGCTGCGCACTTGCTCACAGATATGACACAAACGATTATCTATGATTGCCATTTTCTTAGTAATTCGATGTTGCCTTCCAAAAACCGGTGAACTTCAGGTTATCCTTTCACTCACAGTGTACTACGTATGGGACATTGTACAGCAACAGGATTTTAAGATATACGCAGAAGAAAATAACGTCCAGTAATTAATATTCCTCTCGTGTAAGATGTAATTCGTTGTTGAGACTATATTCGGCAGTCACATTACGAACTTCTTCAAATAACATAAACGTAAACACAAATTAATTTTTTTCCCGAGATACGGCAGTGTGTTATACTATTACCCGTACAGTTCAAAACCAAAATTTATTTCCTTGCAATGCTTGAAATAATTTTTTTATTTGTAACTGAAGGGGATACAATTTGTGGTGTTAAGTTACGTAACACGTCTTTTTTTTATTTAGTGTAAACCACTTCACAGGTAGCGTGGGTGGATTGTGATTGAACTTGCTACAAGTTCCACGCTGAGGAAATCAAAAGCCAGGCCTTAAGACATTTGCCGCTGGATGCCGTATAGACCCGCGAAGTGACACCGACGACATCATGCAAATAAGGGCGGAATGGAGACTGTGCCCTCGAGGGCGGGATGGCAGGGGAAGCAGGGAGTGATGTAATCGTCCCAGCGTGGGTCGTGCGATCGATCCCCGCCAGTCACTCCGAACGAGGGGTGAGGTGCGATAGAACAGGGGGACGTGGCAGACTCTTGCTTCCACCCCCCGCGGCAATTTAGGGCGGTGAAGGTGCGTCCCTCGGCAGCCCTTCTCATTACGCCCTTAAGCTGATTACCTCGCGCCGAGAACTCTGGCCGATCCTCCCGCGAGCGCGCGAGGGCGGGCAAGTCATATGTCGCGGCGCGGCGGGGCGGGGGAAGTAGTGCTGCCTACCTCGGCTTTGCCTCATAATTTGCGACCATCCACGCCCACCCAATTAGCGTAATTGTGCCTACGACCTGCCGGCTGGGGGAAGGAATCTATCGTTGAAGGCGATGTACAAAATTATCATTTTCTTTGGTATCCCTTTTGTAATTCTGCGAAGGAAAATAATTTAACTAAACAGTTTTGAAAATTACAGATCGATGTCTCTAATACACCCATTCACCCATTCGCTGTCATAGTTCTTTTGTATTGCAAAATTAAATTAAGATAATGCTTTTTATGAAAACATTACGAAATATCAGCAGTTTTATAACACCTCAAAAAATAATTACCTCACAAAAAATCTCCTTTTGTTGTAGTTTACAGTAAGTCTTGTCTAAATGGAATGTACCTGATAGTTTGCAAATACGCACACCCCGACAACAAGGTGTTATTAAAAAGTGAAACCATTTTGATAATAGCAAATAGAATAATCGATTAGCCAAGTAGGTGGTTAAAATGTCCGTGTAGGAAAACCTCGAAAGCTTGCCCCTTCGGGTTCGCGTTTGAACTTAAAAATGTTCTAACAGGTAGGACACTTGCTTGTATTGTTTCTTTTAATTGGAAAAAAATTATTTACTCTATCAAAACGCTACTTGTTTCGAATATGTGATGACACCGACATCATTCCAAGGCGCTGATTAAAAAAAAATGTGTTCTATGCACCACTCAGCCATAATCACAGAAATATTAATACTAATAGGAATTTAAAATACCACGGTTCGTTGCCATCACTGTTTCCGTGTAAGCAAAAATTATACTGTGATATGGCTTTGCGTGATTGTACAGTATTCATACTTAAATAATACAATCAGCTATGGTCGTGGCATACGATGTCGTGCTTGATTTTGCGAATGGGTAAGATTTGCGACAGTGAGTATACTGTGTACTTAAAAATTGCAACCTCCACGTTGCTCCTGTCTGAGGCGAATACGATATGGATACGATGAGAGGAGGTTGGTGCTATAGTAGGGTTTAAGTACGATGTGTGACGGCACCACAGAACAGCTAAGCTCTCAGAAGTGAAATAGCGTGACGCTTCATTTGACTTGAGCACATATCAAATAACAATACAGAAGTGAAGCAACCTCTCATACTACGAACTCCAGCCACGTACACCTCAAAAATGGAGTCTCTGAACAGCGACATGTCAGAACGTTGTTTGCCAATCAGCGTCTTGTATCTTACTCGCCAGCCGGCAGCCCAGCCAATAGGATTATTTCGCAGCACGTGGTAGCCAATCAGAGGCCCGTTCCACAGTCTCACGCGGCCAATCAGCGAAGGATACGTCCATATCAAAGTAACCGCCACTACATTTCACTCTGTAAACCTACTTATTCTGTGTGCTGGCGTAGTAATCGTCCCGGTAACATTTCCTCATAAAAATGTTCAGTGTTACGGTATATCGCAGGTCTACATAAATGCGATGTAACTATGTTCTCTGAAGTCTTAAAAAAAAAAAAAAAAAAAAAAAAAA
>NQII01004091.1:331244-370341 GCA_002778355.1 Clitarchus hookeri | reverse complement strand
ATATATATATATTCCGTGGCACTGGATGTATTTAAAAAGAATATTGTTAAAGGTAAATATGCGCAAACTATAACACACCCGTATAAGTAGCACACACTGTCAATATTTACTTATAATTGTCATGTAAGCAAAAACAAGAAGTTGGGAAATAATTTATTATGATCGAGAAATAATAACGTAAAGCTTTAAAATAGAGCTTGGAACTTACTAGCGTACGTTATATATGGTTTTATAATACTACCATTTTAAAATATATGCAATAAACAAATTAATAGTGTTTACTCACTTTAAATGGGAATAAGCGAAAATTGCTTCCAAACATTGAAGTTGGTAAAAAATAACGTTGCGGATATTCCAGTTATAGTTCCCCAAGTCTGCAACTATTCGCCTATTCAGAATAAACATATAACGAAAATGTCCTCAAATATGAGAAGCTAACTTATCACTTTCTCACTAAATTGCAATACTCTTTCTAAACTCGTGGGAATGGTCCCGGACGATGCCACTGGTCAGCAAGTTTTCTCGGGGATTTCTCGTTTCCCCGCCCTTGCATTCCGGCGCTGTTCCATACTCACCTCACTTCACCCTCATCGGCTCTCAAGACCCCGATGTTGAAGAGCTGCCCTAACCTATCCACTCCTCTTTTTCTATAGCTACTAACTACTCGTACTATTTCAAATGCAGTAGGGTAAACAAGACCGATTCGCTATAATTCGTCTCTGGAGCGGACTTGATCCGTTTCGCTTTTAGACATTTCAAGTATTATATATTTTGAGCTGCTTGTAATTTTACTGATACACGGTAAAGAAGACAAGCTGGTCCAACCCATAAACAGTGTTTTATTTCGTAAAATTTACGGAACATTATTAAAAAAGAAAATTTAATTCATAAACATTTATTTGCAATTATTTGATGAACTAGTGGTATAATATCAATTAACAATGTAATATGGAAAGTGTATGCCGACAATAACTCTCAGGTCAGTCTATGAAAAGTGTGATATGCTTAAATTAGGTAGTATGGACGGAGAAGGTAATAAATAATTGTTAAAATATATAAGTATTTTATCACCAATAAAATTTTAGTATTTTTATCTTTGTAATTTTATTTAAGTTGTTAGCTGCAAAAAGAATAAACACTAAAAATTGAACTATTGAGAAAATATTATAAATGCATTCGTTAGCCTCTTTGTGTTATCTTCTTCAGGCAACTGAATAACTGAATGTGCGGAGTGTAGGCTTCAGTTTCTATGGCAAGTGTGGAATACTTAGCAGATGGAGCAGGGTTGTGATAATTTTGTGTAGCTTGCAACGGTGCAAAGGGGAAGGGAAGTTGGGAATACAGTTGGCTGAGATCATCGTCACTGGTAAGCCATGATAGAACATTTTCTCTTTCAGCAACATAACTCAAGTTTTAATCTTTTCAGTTAATTTGCAAATATTCCAATGTACTCGCATCTGTTCCTCTAGTCAAAAGATTTGAAATTAAAACCACAGACAATAAAATGGGAAGCTTTGGTTGGCAAATCCAGAATTTTCAGCACATCATACAGAATTATTCAGCTCAGATGTTCACCCCAAATATCTTCTGAACCGCTGAAGGTATCCAAATGTTTATTTCGATTTTTCAGACCACTTCAGAAACATTCAACTATATTCATCCNTCTGAACCGCTGAAGGTATCCAAATGTTTATTTCGATTTTTCAGACCACTTCAGAAACATTCAACTATATTCATCCGGAACTTTATCACCTGGTGCATTGGAAGAGGTTTCGTAAGCGCAAGTAAGGAAAGGATAAGTCTCGTATGGTAAGTATTCTCGGTCTACTTTCCCGATCGCGTCTTCTCCTGCGCTAGACGTGAGTCTGCTGTGCTTGAGTATCATCGTTCTCTTATCGGGATTCAAGCAGACGAATAGCAGTCAACTTTACCGCTGCCATTTTCCCCACTTATATTGCTCTCAGTCATTTCTGATTGGGTAATCTTTAAGAATCGGTGTCGTTTTGCGTCTGAGTATTCCAGATGCAGCGTAAAAAACGTAAATTTTCACATACCTGAAACCTTGTTTAAAACTTATTACATTTTTGGAAGTAGCGGGCATGAGGCTTTATCGCCCTCTCTTTTACCCATTTCCCTTTGACTGTAAACATTAAACAGAAAAAATTAATTACGTTGCAAAAGTCTCTCTTTTTAGAAAGAGATTAATTTTCAACCACACAGAATAGGGTAACTCATTTGATGTAACCTCTTTATAATTTCTGGAAGATGCCAAGAGCAGAAAATTCTGAATTATTAGTATAATATAATAATATTACTAGCACTATTGCATAAGCTTTAAAAACGAGCACTTATTAAAAAATGTGTGACATATCACTTTTTTTTTCCTTCAAAATTTTACATTTACCTTTTAAGTATTTGGGGACAGATTACATGCATACATTATCTCTATATAAACTACGAAAAATCATAACTCAGTAGAGCTATCCGTGATTTCAACACGAAAGATCCGCGTTCATTATACTTCTCAGCTGAAAATAGCGGCGGGAATTCAAACTTTTATTTCAATTACATCTTTACGTTTTGTCAGTTCTATAGTTGTTGTTCATAGAGTACAAATAAAATAGCAAAGTAGCGCCGTCCGAGATGTCTAAATTTTAATTCAAACTTCCTGTGTTTTAAATTATGACGAAATATTTATTTTTGTTTACCAAGCAGTTACGACACTAAGTTAAAACGTAATGATGTAATAAAGATATAAAAAATTCATTTCAATAAAAATTATTTTTTGCCTACATTTTATCCTTTGGGTGTTCAGTTTTTAGATGTCAGAAAGAGAAACTTTACTTTAATTTATATTTCTACTTTTTTTACATTTCTGATGATTAATTTTAGATTACGGTTCTTGATATTGACCATAAAAGTTATTTCAGTAAATAACTGGGGCCACGGTGGCTGAGTGGTTTGATTGATTGTCTCCCACCGAGACGAACCGGGTTAAATCCCCTGCCAGGTCACTCACGGATTTTCGAAAGTGGGAATCGTGCCGGGCGATGCTACTGATCAGCGGGTTTTCTCGAAGATCTCCCGTTTCCCCCACCCTCGCATTCCAGCGCTGCTCCATTCCCGTCTAATTTTACCCTCATCGGCTCTCAAGACCTCGTTAAGTGCCGCCCAAATCTCTCAACTCAACTCGTTCATTAAATAATTATTTGCAATATACCAAAACATGAAATGTGAGAAATATTACTTCAACTACTCAGCAATAACCACTTGAATGGAAACCTGTACACAGCTGGAAAACAATTATTTGTCAGAGCACTTGGAATTATTGATACACGCACAATGTGCGACTGAAAACAAGCTGCGTAAAATAGTAGTATTTATACAGCGACACTTTCAATGAACGCAGATTCCAAAATGAACAATTTCTTCCCGGTGGTATAAATCCCGAGTGGCACTGTCGTCTGCTGTCGCTCAATAGTAAACACTGGTGGAGTATATAGTACATTCACGGTTACTTCCAACTTTTCTGAAGCACTGCTAAAGTTATACTTTCAGGATATTCCTCCGCCACATGCAAACAAAGTTTAACCAATCCTAGAAAATTACACCAAAGGGACAGCGCACCACATTCGTGCGCACTCGCTGTAATCACATTTTGCGTACGAGCTATTTCTTACTAGGCGTTACCAACAGATATATTTTATCACTGTTTTAATTAATATTAATTATAAAGGAAATATTACAATTTATGGGTAAAATGTAAATAAAATTTCAATTAATTAATAAATAAGGTTAGTTTTATGTCAACACAAGTATAAAACGCCTCTGATAAATGGCGTGTTTAGGAAACCGCTGAACACGTCATACATGGAGAGATTTTTCGAAGGTTTGATTCAAAAAGTGTGAAGAAACAGCGAATAGACTATACGGCTTTTACCAAGGGTTATATAACTACTTGGCCACATTCCCGGTTCTCTAATCCCGAGTAACGCAGGGATTGGGGCTCCAGTACTTCGCCGGTTTGACCTCTTCGCCACTTGAACAAAATGATTTAATAATGACTGTCATCCGGGGAAAACTTGGGGAAGGATAAACGCCAATCTTTAATTTTGCGTGCGCCAATAATACTCACGGTTAGTCTACGGCTTGACTTCAGTTTTACAATCTATTCCTAGCTAGTGTAAACAGTTCTTATTATGGACTGTTCACGGTAAGAAAGCCTTGCTTAAGATCTACTTGTATGTACATTGGGCATCCTTACACCATATGTACACAATTAACATTACAATGTGCCTGATTACTTTGTTCGTGCGTCGGTCAAGGGCAACTGTAAAATTATTTAAAAAATAACCAAACATTTTAGAAATGTTCTTATTATTATACTTACGTGCATTAAAAAACAAAAAGTAAAAGAAAATATTTCGGTATTCACAAATGTTAACTTAACACTTTTGCTTTAACGCTAGGACATGGAACTACTTCCCCCTCTGCCGTTGCCAACTTTACTGGGCACATAACATTCAGCGTGCCCGTCAAAATATACGCAGGTAGGAGCAGTGAAATTTTTTAAAAGTTGATTTCAAAATAAACTATTGTCATTATCTTTTTAAATATACCTAATAGGGTAAAATTCAAAATTGTTGTTTGTTTTATACTTCGCCGCTGGCGCATCAGTGCACTGAATGACGCCGCCTATGACGGTGGTTGTCTACGCGCTCGCGTGCGTGCTCGGCTTCCTGCTAATGTTTCCTTCCTTGTCCTAAACTCTTCGGATCCCCCTCCGTCCCGCGCATGCGCATACTAGGAGTGCGTGGGACATCAATTAGCGCTTTAGGAGTTATTTACATTTTACGGTTTTGTGGAAGCCAATATAAAACATAACGAAGAATAGACAATCCTGCGTAATTGTAGTTTGGTTTAACTTAGGCCGCTTCCCGGCAGGCACAGGCGTGGCGATTCGGGATTTTTCAATCCTCTTTTTTGTGATTTTTTATAATTGTGTGTGGCCGCCTCAGCGCGTTTTTTTTCTGTGCGAGTTGAGACCGTTGAACGGGTCGGGAATTAATTTGATTAATTGACACGACACTCATGGTCCAGTGACAGTGAACAATTTCATTTCGTCTACGTAATCCTATTCGTTTTTCCAGCATTCCAATTCAGATTTTTAAGGTTCTTGAAGTCCTAAACTTCGGCAAGAACTGACATTTGTGACAACGAAGAATTACTTTTAAATTGTTATGTGGAGTAGTTTTAGTAATTTTAATTATACGAAGGCTTCTATAGGGTCTTTTGGGCTGCCCTTCTCTTAATTTGCAAGTGTTTTGTGTTAGGCATTTTAGTATGTATTTTATTAGAATGGGTTGGTAAGCTGTGATAGATTTCGCCCTGTGCACGACTGCCTTCCATCTCATGCTCGGCAAATTTTGATTTTTAAAGATTTTATGCAGTCTTTTTAGCCTGTAATGTATATTGATTGCCAGAGTTTATTATTTTATTTTGTACATCTGAATACCATTTATGCATCCTGTAAGCATTATGGGGTTAAATGAGCATGTATTCCATTTTGGATACAAGATGGCTGTGAGCATTAAATGCCCCAATATGAATTTCGCTATACGTAATTTTTGTCTAATACTGCTTGATATGTCACAATACCCTTCCTGGGAAAAAAATTCTTATTCCCATTTAATTGCGTGTATACGCGCAAAAACTGATGTTGCTAGAGAGTCCTCTTAATGATTGCAGTTAAAACAGTAGTAGCAACAGCAGTAATAATAGTGTTTGTATGCATTCATTGCTGGGAGGCTGATCAGGGGCCCAATCCAAAGGACGAGAAATTAGCGAAGTTACATACTACGGAAGTGCACAGGCGTTTGTCGGCAACTGTTACGGCAAACTCCTTGGAGATAATCACACCCAGAGCAAGAGGTTGGACTCGAACCCAGTATCTTCCATGCCCTACCACATGACTAAAAGCGCCCGGCGGTGTGCCTTTCGAGGAAAATGTAAACACGGTTTACTGCTTGGGGCGGCGCAGAGTTGGTGCAGTGGTCAGACCAGTGGCCTCCTTTGGATTCCATTCCCGAATGGGTCCACGCAGGAGTTTCGCATGTGGGAACTGTGTCCGACGTTGCAGCTGGCTGGCGGATGTTNTTATACGTTGAGAGACACACAGATATCTCTCAATCGCTGACTACATCGCTCAGGAGGAAACATCAAACAAAAAAAAAATTAAGTATAAAGCATATTCATCCATAGCTGTAAACTATTTTTTTTTCTGGTGGTCAGGTATTCGGTGAAACATATTTTCCCACATTTTGTCAGAATATTTTCTTTTTGTCAGAAAGCATAGAAAGGCAAATCAAATTGATGCACATAATGGAAAAATCCGAAACGCCTATTACTGTGATTACAAAGTAACTAGGAATATAGACATGAAATATTTCTAGTCGACCGGTCCTCATTTTGACCAAAGTTAACTAATTTTGCAGTTTTATAAACTTTTCCGAGACCTTTGCAACAAAGATTTTCACCGGAAAAGAAGCGATTAAAATTTTTTATAAGAAGCTACTAATAGAAACATTAAGTTGTATGCGCATAAGTATTTTTTCGAACGGACTATGTATTCATTACTAACAGGCGACCTAACTTCATGAGTGATCGTACATAGTTGCATTAAGACAACTGAGATATTGCAATAGCGTATATTCTAAAGGAATAGAAGCTATCATTACTTTTTGATGGATGTAGGAAATAAAAAATGCTGTAAAAAAAGCACAAAAGTATTCCAAGGAAGGAAATTCTCCCCAAGGCATAAATAAAAGAAGAAAAGTGTGCGATTTAAAAGAAAGCGCCAACCAACATACAGTATCTTCGGAATGGCTTGGTGAGATAAATTGCAAACGGCCTAAATTTGTAGAGGTGCGATATCCTCTATCATTACGGACTTGGTTGGTATTCTGGAAGGTTGGCGTAGACGACGTGAAAAGGAGACTCGATAACCCTTTTTTAAACGAGAAGATTCTGTCGAATACCTCACTAAACTACGTCTGAGACTGCCTGTCACAGTCTATCCCTATTCCCGGAGATATATTCCTTTTTTATAATACTTTCCCTGAAAAACCCCAAGTTATTCATAAGAAGTGTCTGTAAAAAAAATGTATATATATTTTCTTTAATTTTACGGAATTGTTAATATTTGAAACGTACTTTTACTTGGCTGTGTTTCATGCAGTGATTAAGATGGCAGGTGTATGTTGGCGGGTTTTTTTTTTAAGTAAACCTATTTTCTGCGCGATCTTCCATTTCGATGTAAAGCGTAATTTTTTAATCATTAAAATATTTAAACTTAACAATTAGGTAAGCTTTTACCTAGGTTTAACTGGAAATTATACACGTGTAACTCTGAAAATGAGCTGTGTGTACATCGTCTAAATATGCCTATAAAGGGGGGGGGGGAAACTCATTTTTGCACATGAATTACTTTTTAGATACTGATATAAACTGCAGCATTTCTAATCTCACTGCAGTCTCACGTTATGATTCACTATCAATATATATCAGTATTCCGCCAGTAAAGAATAACCTGTCCATCAACTAAAAACATTCGAATAATTTNATGCCTATAAAGGGGGGGGGGGAAACTCATTTTTGCACATGAATTACTTTTTAGATACTGATATAAACTGCAGCATTTCTAATCTCACTGCAGTCTCACGTTATGATTCACTATCAATATATATAAGTATTCCGCCAGTAAAGAATAACCTGTCCATCAACTAAAAACATTCGAATAATTGTTATTTTCGTAACGTGTAAAAAAGAAATGTAATGTAAAGAAATGGCAATAATATAAGACACCGAGTAAATACTACNTTTATTTTCGTAACGTGTAAAAAAGAAATGTAATGTAAAGAAATGGCAATAATATAAGACACCGAGTAAATACTACAGAAGTGGTAAATAAACAACTAAGTCGAATACAAGCACATGAGATGATTAAATATTGAAATCACTATTACCTTTAAATGTGTTCTTATACGCAATGGTACAAATCAGGGGCGGCGGAAGGTTTTATCACGGGAAAAGGGGGGGGGGCTTTATAAGTTGCCTTAGATCAGAACTTTGTTTTTTTTTTTTTGCAATGTGCGTCATGGCGCAGAGGACAATGCCAGTATTTCTGTCTTAGCCAGTAATGGCTTTCATGGTTTAAAACAATTACACGAAACTACTTAATAAACGAAATTATATTTGCTATATCTGTTGCGATTTTGCAATTTTATTTTTGCAAATTTTTTTATGATAATAGAATAAAAGATAATATGATAATTGCCTTGGTCATACAGTTTGGAGTATGATTCTGAAGCCATACATGAGGAGTGTTGGAAAACATTTACTAATACTTATTGCACACTTCCCGGATTTTCGCATGTGGGAATCGTGACGGAAGGTGCCGCTGGTCGGCGTGTTTTCTCGGGGATCTCCCGTTTCCCTCGCCCCTTCATTCCGGCGCTTCTCCATACTCACCTCGCTTTACCCTTATCGGCTCTCAAGACCTCGCTGTTAAGAGCCACCCAAATCTCTTCACTCGCGCATTTATTGCACAACCAAACGCACCAGTGCATTAAAAAAACACACATGCTCTCACACTATAGAATTCGGGCATAAAATCTAGGAAAATATTGAGACACAATGTAAAAATAAAATATAGGCATATAAAAATGTATGTGCAGCTCTCTTCGCCGCTCCAAGAGTCCAAGATGCTGTTTGCACGTGTTGTCACGAGAGCGTAAATCCTCCATCATGTCATATAACAGAAAAATAAACTTTTAGTGACTCGACAAAGGTAACGTTCAAATGTTCAATAGCTTACAATAAAAATAATTCAAACATCTACCTGGACAACATTTTTGGCGTTTATTAACTAAAGACTAACAAACTGAACAGTATATTATTCTAAGGAGTACCTTTTCTCACTGCGTTTTATTTATGATTATTATTGACATTGCTGCCTTGGAATAATATTGAATATATCACGCACAATAAGATAATATCGACAAAACGAGCAGCACAATTTCTTAATCACGATTGATTTAGATATCAACTGCATTTTTGCTAACGAGAATATATTAGTTTTTAGTTACACAAATATATAGATTACCATACTAAGTTTAAGTTTAATNGCATTTTTGCTAACGAGAATATATTAGTTTTTAGTTACACAAATATATAGATTACCATACTAAGTTTAAGTTTAATAGTTAAGCCTGTCCACATTAGCTCGTCCTCGGACGCATGTCCCAACCTGCATATCTACAATTGGAACGCCCGAAGCTAAGACCTCAGATACTGGCACCAGAGTGCACCAAATCCAACGCTGTCCGAAGCTAAGCTTTCAGACACACCTGCTAGAGTGCACTCAAATCGGCGCGTCATAAATTAGTTGTATGCGGCTACTCGTAGATATTAATATTTGTAGCTTAATTTATTTTATTATTTTTAAATTTTGAGTTAGAAGAGTGTGTACATTTTGATTTTGCTTTAAATTCAACTTCATTTTGATTTTTTTTTTTTTTTTTNTGTTTTTGTAAATATTAAAGTTTTGTTTTCGTGAAGATTATGCCTTTGAACAAATAGCGTGTTTTATATTTTCAAGCGTCACGCTTCGATATCAATAGAGCATTATTTACTTTTGCCGTTAGCATGCGATAAAATGTAAACAAAACAAACAACTTGGGGCACAACCGCGTGCGTCCGCGAACGAAAGTTGAAGTTCGCGAATGGTTTTGGGACATGGAACCTTGGGACATTGGGACGCTAGCTGGGACATCAGAGGTCATGCACCAATCAGCAGTTAGACGTCCGTGGACCAGCTATTGTGGACAAGGCCTCACACAGACATAAATTCGGCAATAATTATTTCTAACGAAATATTAAACAGTAATCATTACACGTAAATTAGAATTTTTGTGTAGCCTGTGTCTTGGAATACGCAACTATATAAAATTGTTTTGCTTTTAAAAATGAACATTTAACTGTGATTTGTAAACTAGTAAATAAAATTATGCATCCCAACTCATCAGTTTGTTAAACTTACTGTAGGCTACATGTATGTTTTCTTAAGCGTCTGTGCGCTCTAGAACGGGTATAACTAGGACCTGAAAACTGCTGTGACTCAATAAAACAAATTTAATGATTAACTATAGCAACATACCTGCGTCCATACAAGGCTTTTTAGTGGCACGACGAACAAGCCACTTCTCTATTCCGAAAACTCTCACAAGGAAAAAGTCATCGGTACCATCTTCTAAACCACAATACACTGATGCACTCGGAGGAACAATGAGGGAGGAAGAATAGCTTGAAACTTTTTCCCTTCCACTATGTCCAGTCAAGAAATATACCCGACTGCTAACTCACTCAACGAAGAATCACTTGAAACCTTGTATCCCCCTTCCTCTGTGCATATTCAAGAAATGCGTATTACTCTTTCTCTAGTATTCCAAGGTTCTGGGAATCCAAGCACACCGAACCGCCAAGGCAACTGCTTAGCTTTCCAATTGACGGGCTCGCAATACCCAATCTCTTCCTCTTCAGTAAATGGTAAAATTCAGTAATTCGTTTCTCGTTCATTTCAATATTTTGGTTCCTGAGGTTTGAGAGAAAATTAATTAACTTTATTATTGAATGTAGATATCAAACTTAGGGTGGGGACAAATGCATATATTCTCCCTCTCCACTATTACAGGAGAGGGACACCTCCCCTGTGTTATAGGGGAGGGACAATGTCCCCATGTCCCTCCCCCTTCTCCGCCGCCTGTGGTACAAACATTAAATTATAATTAATATTTCGTGACCTTTGCAGCGTATTGTTAGCGACACTATCTTCGCGAGAAAAAAAAGTCCCCACCTAGTTATATTTCAAAACACTACAGCTATTAAGTGTATATGGTACCTGTCTACGAATTACAAACGTTCACTGCCGCAGTAACATAATTCTGATAGGTCAAGTCAAAGACCAAATTGTCTTCACAGAAAGTTACGCAGCCATTTACCAAATGAAAACTGCAGGTGTGCATATAGGATATTAAAGTCTAGCCTACGTCAAATCCTTTTCCCGGAAATCGGTTATTGTGTTTACGCTTGCTCGTGGTGTGAAGGGCTCTGGGTTCTACCACCAAACAGGGCTTCAGTGCGAGGAGCCTGTTGAGGGTACTGGTCATCGAAAAATGTATTATTTGATATTTGTATGAAATGTTATTCAACTTACTTACGGTTACAATTTCCTCGCATGGAAAATATTTTATACTGCATAATTCTTACACAATGGCATATCAAAATCGTCATTTGAGTGTATTGGGACGTAGAATTAAAACAAAACTAACTCATCGAAATTATATAATTCGCATTGCAATAACATACCATGATCTACTTTAAGTAATCTTAAAAATCACACTATAAAACGTTTTTACAATTTTTTAAAATTGCTTAGAGTAAAGACATTTGTAATGTTTTTTGTGTGTAACAATCTACATTTTTTTTTTTGTAAAATAAGTTCTGCTTGGAATATTATTAAATTTAGTAAGACATAACCTTTCAGTCGTCATTGNTTTTTTTTTTTTGTAAAATAAGTTCTGCTTGGAATATTATTAAATTTAGTAAGACATAACCTTTCAGTCGTCATTGTTAAATTTTCTGTAACTGATTTCTTTTTTTTTATTCGTAGATCCAAAAACAATAAATTTGTGCATTCGACTTGCCATAATGCAAAGACTAAGCGGTATAATTTTTTTTATATGCGAGGAAACCGTATTTATAAATAATGTTTACAAGTTGAACGGTATTTTGTGGAAGTATGAAATAATGCATTTTTTTCGTGTCCAGCGCCCTTAAATAGCACTGCGAACGTGCCAAAAAATTCCCTAATAGCTATTAGTCATTTTTATTCTAGCGAGTTGCTCAAACATTGTAATATGTTAGTTAAATTTCAAATAACTTAGCCTGAAAATACACTTTTCACAAGATAAAAAAAATCACATAGCCGTAGTAACGCACCAATTTAAGAAGCCTATGACAATGTAATTTGTGAATAATTTTTTCCGAAAAGAGTTCCGGTCTAGTTGCAATTTAATAAACCTTAATTGAAGTCCACTTTCGCTATTGGATGATCTTAAGGATCGACTCGGCTTCGCCCATTTTGTATAAATTCTTCTTTTCTGCGTCATAATGTCGGATTCATAGTAATAACTGACAGTGTATGATTATATAAGATTTACATTTTACGAGTTGTTGAATATTTTGGGGCGTTGTTTTAATTGTGTGTTATCTGCTTGTTGTGAAAAATCGAGAACATTTAATAAATTCTCGGTTTTTTTTACAACAAACAGATAACACACATTTAACATTAAGCACAAAAATATTAAACAACTCGTAAAATGTAAATCTTACATCGTCAGTAATTACTATGAAACCGACATTATGACGCAAAAGCGAAGACCTTCTGCTAAATGGGTGAAACCGAGCCTTAACTGCTACGTGTCCTACTGTAGGTACCTGGCCTTGGTTCACAGACATTCAGCACTTGAACGGCCCAGCCAAGCACCAAAACGTCTAGTCACGAAGACACGCGTTCCATAGCCGCTGTAAAACTGCAACTGCGCGTGTAGTATACTGAAACATACTTTGTATGGAACTTTTTTTTTTTTTNTCCATAGCCGCTGTAAAACTGCAACTGCGCGTGTAGTATACTGAAACATACTTTGTATGGAACTTTTTTTTTTTTTTGCGAACGTCAGGGGTTGTTAGTGATAAATAAAATCAGTAAGTAAAATCTGTAACTATAAATGNCTTTTTTTTTTTTTGCGAACGTCAGGGGTTGTTAGTGATAAATAAAATCAGTAAGTAAAATCTGTAACTATAAATGTCGGTGAAATTTCGATATAATTTACTTGTATAAATTTGTAAGTCAGTGTAACTCGCTTTGTTTTATTCTAATACGNGTCGGTGAAATTTCGATATAATTTACTTGTATAAATTTGTAAGTCAGTGTAACTCGCTTTGTTTTATTCTAATACGACAGATTAAATGTACCTTAATAAGATGACTTAAATGAAATAAATTAACTGCCAAACTTAAATAAAATAGGTAACGAACAATTGGACTGTGTTTTGCATTCAGTGTGGTCTCCTGTAATTCCAGGCCCCGAAATGTCGTCAAGTCTTCTGTTGTTGTCCTTGTTGCATCTCTCTGTTGTTGCCCACTGGATTTGTGTTTTACGCGCATTGGTATTTGCTCTCAGTTGTGGCTGTTTTCTGTTAAATTTTTGTTTGTTTGATAGTTTATTGTTGCGACCGATGTTTTAATGACTTCTTGAATCTTTATTTTTCTATTTGTTTTTGTCGTGTTGTGTATTTATTATTTATTTGTTGCGTCCTTCTGTTCGTTTTTCTTACTGCCCTTGGCAATGAACCCAGTCAATTTAATTAGGTTTGCTTATCATGCAGTATAATTGCTATAAACACTAAAAAAAAAGTCACACATAGGAATGTAGTTTTATATACAAAAGCGGAGTAGTCATTCGCCTAAGTCAGTTTTAGGTTTTGCTGGAAATAATTAAGACACGTTGTTGTTTTATGTTCACTTTCACATTAAAATAAATCCTTGGGCCGTTAATCACTGACAGTAAAAAAAACTGAAATACTACTGAGTAAAGCAGGTATGCCGGATTTGGGAAATGGATTATGCGTGTGGTGCGATGTGTGACTAACCTCCGAAGACCTTGATATCGGATGAGATTGGCATCCGATTACCTCGGGACTACCTTATAATATATATGCACACTTTAAATACCTTATTTCATTTTTATACCCACTTATATTATTTCCAAAAAAAAATAATAAAAAAAGTAAAAAAAAAAATGTTTTGAAGAGAATGAGAATTAATTTCTGAAAATGCAACAAAAAAAACTTTTTTTTCCAAAACANGTCGGTGAAATTTCGATATAATTTACTTGTATAAATTTGTAAGTCAGTGTAACTCGCTTTGTTTTATTCTAATACGGCAGATTAAATGTACCTTAATAAGATGACTTAAATGAAATAAATTCACTGCCAAACTTAAATAAAATAGGTAACGAACAATTGGACTGTGTTTTGCATTCAGTGTGGTCTCCTGTAATTCCAGGCCCCGAAATGTCGTCAAGTCTTCTGTTGTTGTCCTTGTTGCATCTCTCTGTTGTTGCCCACTGGATTTGTGTTTTACGCGCATTGGTATTTGCTCTCAGTTGTGGCTGTTTTCTGTTAAATTTTTGTTTGTTTGATAGTTTATTGTTGCGACCGATGTTTTAATGACTTCTTGAATCTTTATTTTTCTATTTGTTTTTGTCGTGTTGTGTATTTATTATTTATTTGTTGCGTCCTTCTGTTCGTTTTTCTTACTGCCCTTGGCAATGAACCCAGTCAATTTAATTAGGTTTGCTTATCATACAGTATAATTGCTATAAACACTAAAAAAAAAAGTCACACATAGGAATGTAGTTTTATATACAAAAGCGGAGTAGTCATTCGCCTAAGTCAGTTTTAGGTTTTGCTGGAAATAATTAAGACACGTTGGTGTTTTATGTTCACTTTCACATTAAAATAAATCCTTGGGCCGTTAATCACTGACAGTAAAAAAAAACTGAAATACTACTGAGTAAAGCAGGTATGCCGGATTTGGGAAATGGATTATGCGTGTGGTGCGATGTGTGACTAACCTCCGAAGACCTTGATATCGGATGAGATTGGCATCCGATGAACTCGGGACTACCTTATAATATATATGCACACTTTAAATACCTTATTTCATATTTATACCCACTTATATTATTTCCAAATAAAAATAATAAAAAAAGTAAAAAAAAAATGTTTTGAAGAGAATGAGAATTAATTTCTGAAAATGCAACAAAAAAAACTTTTTTTTCCAAAACAAGTCCAAGCATAAATTTTCAAAATATCTGAAAACGTAATTAAAATTATGTAAAAATAAATTTTGAATAATCGAGAAAAAAAATACAAATACAGTAGAATCCCGATAATTCGTATTGTCAAGGGACTGAATGTTAAATATGAATTATCGAGATATTCAAATTAGCGGGATTACCAATAATCGGGAGCAAAAAAAGAAAACATACATAATAACGAGATTAATGCAAATTTGCGTTAAAATGTAGTGATAAACGCATGGTTAAATATTATGTATACATATGTACTGTATATATAAATCAATAATTACATCAATAAAAAACACATTAAAAATTTACGTTTAAAAAATCTCTAATTTTATTTTGTTGCAAGCCTTACAGACGGGTATTGTCGATGGCTTTGTCAAGCATGTTCAAAGCAGAAAATACTTCATCGCCAACGTCTGATTTCTCTAAGAAATGGTACACGTTGTTGATGCATTGTTTAGCCACTTTAGGTATAATTGTCAGTACATCATCTTCGTCATCACCTTCACCATCAATGTCCTGAGATGGAGCCAAAATTTCGTCATCAGTTAGAATCCCCGCTACCGCTAGGCCATCGTCAAAATGGACGAAATCTTCAAACGTTATAGAATTTTCTTCATTTTGAGGAAGACGATTCCAATTCACAGGGCATTCTAAGTCTTGTTCAGTAACTGCTGATGAAAGTTCCACCTTCGTGAATCCACATCACGAAAAAAGTTTTTTATTTTGCTTTCGCTAACACTTTGTCACGCCTTGTGAGCAATGTTCATGGCTGAAAATAAGGTGATTTTATGATCCTTCCCATCCTCGATGCTGCCAAGGAGTTGCATCACTACTTCCTTGCGATAAAAGGTTTTGAACGTTTTAATTATGACTTGGTCTAGAGACTGCAGCTTAGAAGTAGTGTTGGCAGTCAAAATCACAACATTAACATGACTGAGCGGTGGGCCGTACAATTATCCATGAAAAGCAGAATTTTTCGCTGCCTTTTCTCCATATCAGCATTCACTGGTCGTATCCATTCCTTGAATAATTCGCCCGTCATCCACCCTTTTTTGTTTGCCCGATAGGTCATCGGAAAAGTTTTTATGTTTTAAAACATCTCGGTTTGGCTGATTTGCCTATCATGAGCGGTCTTAATTTCTCAGATTCATCCATGTTGGCTGCAAACAATATGGTTACACGTTTTTTACTAATTTTTTCCGCTATGACACTTTTCTTCCGTAAAACACATTGATCGGTAGGGGAGACACTTATAAAATAACCCCGTCTCATCGGCATTAAAAATGTTGTTGGGCTCATAAGAATTGATTATTTCTCCCAATTCGTCTTTCCACTCAGAACAAACGTCGGCCGATACACCCGCACTTTCCCCACTAAGCTTCTTCAATTTTATGCTGTGCCTTTTTTTAAACCTATCAAACTAACCATCACTTGCACGAAAGTCTTTAATTCCGATTTTTTTCTGCGAAAACTTTTACTTTTTCTCTTAAAATGTTTCCTTCAACTGGTACATTCGAATTCCGTGTTTGCGCAAACTACTTTTTTTAAATTCTCTTCTAGTTGTGGATACTCACCAGTCTTAAAGCTCTTTACTTTGCTGTCCGATGTCTGGGAGGCGATCTTGTCCTTGCTCTTCAGAACTGATGTTATTGTGGAAGGAGGAACCTTATAACGTTTGAACACATCAATTTGTTTATCACCACCGGCCATAGCGGTAATGATTTCTTTTTTTGTTCTCTAATGGAAAGACACTTATTAGTTCTTTTCGGAGGTATAGCTAAGACCGAACTGACTAACTTTTCACTCGCTCTGCTGCTTCCTACCCTCTAATAACCGTAGACCGGACAGCAAGGCGCCTCTTAGTTCTGAGAATCACAGATACTTCGCCTCTCAGCCTACTCGGCGTCATTACCTGCCCTTCAAACCCCCTACGTCCCTCAGTGCCCTTCCGGTCTTTTTTACCCTGCCCAAATTGCATAAATCTAGAGCTGGTGTACAGTCTAGGGTTAAAAACATTACGAGTTAACGAGATTTTTAAGTTGGAAATAAGAATTATGAGACGTTTTAATTGAGCTCGAGCACCAAAATAAATACGTATTATCGAGGGGACCGGAATGCATTGTTTTTTACGAATTAAAGGGATTTTCTCAAGGGACCGGCAAATTTGTACGAATTAGCGGGATATACGAATAATCGGGATGCGAAATATCGGGATGTCACTGTACTTGAATCTAGGACTCCAAGGTCAATTCCCACCTCACTAACTCCAAAAGTTGCGGAGCTTGCCCTTCATGATATTACGGTCCGTTAGCGAATATTACCTCCGTACAATAAATAATCGGCTTATGTTACCCCCCTCACACTTCTCAAAAACTGACCCTCTCGTTCCCCTCCCCCTCCTTTTTTCCTCTCTTCTAGTCATAATTATTCTGAACTTTTCTGATGTAATTCTTCTTAAAACTTCGGTATGTTCCCCACTTACCTTTTCCACTAGCACCCTTCAACCTCTCATTCGTAATTATTCTAAAAACTTCGGCTGTTTTTTCGCCCTCTACTCACAAATCTGTCACCTTCGCTCCACACCCTCTCCCTTCACTCAATAATTAGTCAGCAAGCCACCGCCTCTTTAGGCCTTTATAAGGCGATAAGGAACGAGGAGCTGCACGGAATTTCTTTCCAGAATTTATGTTTGTTGGTCGAGTGGCTTGAAAATCCTTCCGGCTGAATTCGTATACGAAAAACTCAAGTCTCCGGTGGTGTTGGACAGACGTGACGAACTGATTTTCCTGCCAAAATAATTCTTCTCGCGTATTCTACGTACAAAATACCGGACATGAGCAAGTACTTTTATACACTGAAGAGCCAAAAAAAACTGGTACGCCTGCCTAATATTGTGTAGGGCCCCCCGAGCACGCAGAAATACCGCAAGACGACGTGGCATGGACTCGACTAATGTCTGAAGGTATGCAGGAGGCAATTCACATCATGAATCCTGCAGGGCCGTCCACAAATCCAATCTGCGCCAATTTGAGAAAGGGTTGCACGTCTGTCACGTTTAATTATTCTCGTCAGTCGTCGTTTGTCCCGTTCNCACGTTTAATGATTCTCGTCAGTCGTCGTTTGTCCCGTTCTTTCACGATCTTTTTCCGGCCGCAGCGATGTCGAAGATGTGATGTTTTACCGGATTCCCGATATTCACGGCACACTCGTGAAATGTTCGTACGCGAACATCCAAATGTTATCGCTACCTCGGAGATGCTATGTCCCATCTCTCGTGCGCCGACTATAACACCACGTTCAAACTCACTTAAATCTTGATAACCTGCCATTGTAGCAGCCGTAACTGATATAGCTGCCGGCCGCATCGCGTTACTCTGATTGGTTCCATACCTCTGTTTTTTGCATACGCAAACCTATACCAGTTTTTTTGGCTCTTCAGTGTATATGTCTACAGCAAGATGTAAACATCCGCGACTGTATCCCGTGCGAAGAGTGTTTCCCGGGGTGTATCTCGGTCCTCGACAAATAGGTGCAAGTTTTGTCGAGCAACCGTCTCGAGGTTCGGTGCATCATCCACCGAGGACTCTGGTATATCGGATATCGCCGGCCCTACTCTGTAGATTTCACTGCTGTGGTTGCCAGCACTGTCAGTACGGATTTCATCACTGTCGACACACTAGCTCTATCGATGAGTATTTCACCGCTATGGACACTGGCTCTACCACTACAGATTTTACTGTGTTCGATGCCGGCCTCGCTCCTACAGATTACGCTGTCGTGGACGCCAGACATATCAATATGTATTGTATCACCTGAGAATACAAGTACAGATTTCACTGATGTGGAAAATGACGCCACCACAGCAAATTTCACAGCTGTGGACACCTGCCCTAGGAATACTGATTTCCTTACTGCCACAATACATATTTCATTAATGTGGAAGCTAACCCTGCCACTGCAGATTTCATCAATGTGGAAGCTAGCCCTGCTACTAAATATTTCACTGCTGTGGACACTAACCCAGCCATGATGGATATCACCACTGTGGACGCTGGCCCTGCCAATACGGATTTCACCACTAAGGGTTTCGCAACTGTGGAGTCTCACTCAAAGGTAACTCGCTGTAAGAGGCGCGAATACCTGTATGAGCTGATTCACTGCTTTCAGGTATGGCAAAAGGCACTTTGAAAAAATAATGGCCCGCATGTTATACGATATATAGGTAATACACTCGCTAAACTCGTCAAGATTAAGGAAGTATTCATCTCGTACAGCTACGAGAACAGATCTACAAAATGTTTTGCGCTGTGTTGATGGCCGCACATAGACCGCACCACCCAACACATGTACCGCATGAGATGTTCGAGATTCACGAACTGAGGCGGGACGTAAGAAAAATTCCGCACAAGCAGATTCGTGCCGTATTATAAAAGGCCCTGATGTCAGATGGCATTTTGTTCGTCGTTATAAAAAAACAAAACATTTGCGCAGCCCACGTCCAAACAGAATGGAAGTCATCGACGTGCAAAACTTGTGCACCTGTCCAATGTCTCGTCATCTCTACGAGCGCGCAGAAGACTTCACAAGCGAGAACAAAAATTTGCGTGCAGTGCAACACCGAGGCTTTGAGACACTGGTGTTATGACAACCCGTGGTATGTTTAACCACGAAAAAAATCTCGAGTGTGTACAAACAGCGAAAGACTCTCAAATATTTGCAAGCTAAGAGAAATTGGATTTTTTTGTGAGTTGAGATACTTCGGGTATTATGGAATATAATTTACTCTTTCCGAAATACCAATGGAATTTCAATACTTAATGTTCGGCTCGTTGCAGAGAAGTAACAAATACGCTAAGGAAGTGTAATGCCGTTCATAGCAATGTTACGACTATACACACATTATACTTTTTGAAAAGTTTTTTTTATGGGAAAAGGTAAATGGAGGATAAAATGGAATATCAGAGGAATATGAAACACTAATATTTATGTTCAAAACCTGCGTTTATTAATGAAATTACACAAAAACGCAGGTCTTCAAAAACAGTAGACAATTGTTTATCATTATATTTGTCGTTGTAAAAATCGTAAAGGTAAGCTTCGTTGCTTCCTCTTCAGATTTACTGTCTAAATGAGCCCATTGACAGCACAAAATGCATTGGACTAGTGTTACAAACCATTTTTTGGTCTTGTCCTTAAGGACAGGTAAATTTGTCCCTACTTTGAGACAAAAGTCAATAAAATCAATTAAAATTTACGTTAGATAAATTTAAAAGTACAAAAATGCATACCACATAAAAATAACACTCACTGATGTATTTAGGCCCACATTTAACCGTTCTTTGCTTATAGTTTCTATATAACGTAAAAATGTATTACGTTTTCATAAAGTCGTACATTGCGGTATTGTGGGGAGTAATATCAAATAGGGTTACTTTTACCATAATTGGTAATATGTTGCTCACCTATATCACATGTTCTGCGATCTTCTTCGTGTGCTTTAAGAGAAGAATTTATCACTAAAAGAGAATTAAGAAGTCATAAACCCATATTTTAAACAATACTGAAATGTCCCTACATTCTCCCTGAAAATTCTGATCCGTCCCTACGTCCCTACAGCAATCCAAAATGATCCAAAATGGCCACACTGCATTGGACTCATGATTCCGTTCTTGTACCCTCAGAAATACCTCCAAAAAAAAAACATGCAAAGCACGTCGTCTTCTTCTTGATTCTTATCCGGGTTGTCCCAAGTAGAAGCTGTTGAGACATCGGAACGAAAGGAATTGTCGCCACTGCTGCTGCTGTTTGGACGTGGTTTAGGAATTTTCTTCGCTTTATCCCACTTTCTTCAATTTTGTTTGCTTTTATTTGTGGAGGCTTCTTATTTTAAAACTTTACAAAAGACTCTCCAACCTTGTTTTGAATGGAGTGTCTGTGATGGCCTTCGCCCTCTGTTTGATACCTTCTTTTTCTTCCGTGGAGGCGAGATGTAATGTCAAGGTTTTGGAGGTTATAAAACTTGTTCAAAGGAGCTAATGAAATGTGTTACAGGTCCTAAGGTGATACTACTTGAAGGATTGTTTGAAGGTAATGGAGACTTTTCTTTTACAGTAGATGTCCCTTCATTTGTGTCCTCGACGAGACCAGAAGGTAAAAAATCAGCTTCTTGAAGAATATTCCTGTTAATGGGGCAAATACCCGAAGCTCGGAATTCACGCACAGTGACTTCCGAACTTTGATCCTTTAAGTAAGCCTTGCCAGAAGATTTCACAACATATTGATTATGGTACAGCATTTTGTCTCATCCAAAAATTACTCTCATCGCTGTAACACATTTTAAGATGTCCCATTAACATTTTATTCAGCGTCGGAAGTGTGTTGGTAGTGTGCAGAGGCAGGCAAGGTATGGTCACATGGTTTTCTCATGCAATATTTATCTCATCAATATCCTCTGGTGCGATGAATGCCATTCCAAAGTGGGAAGATAGGTGACTTTTCTGATGGTTTCGTTATGCTGAAGAAATGTTTGAGCCTATCTGTGAATATGGAAGTTTGTATCCAGCCTAAAGGATAACATGCCCGATGGACCCTGGTGAAGTTTCCTTCGTAAGATGTTGGTTCATATTTATTGTTGGGAATATAAAGGGAGGTTTCTGGTAATATGGAATGCCTGGAAAAACCAGCGGGTATTGTAGGATATTATCCCATATTGCCCTACTGGCTATTTTGACATTTGAAGCATTATTTACATTTTATAATGAATTACTACATGTATGTTATAATAACACATTGTACAGCGAAATTTAAACTAACCCTGTGTACTAGCAGAATGAAATATATATCTAAGCCCTATAAAATTTACTTCAAATACGTACCTAATAAAATTTTTGAATCATGGAAAATCAGTCAAACTGCCACAGAACGGCTATATAGTACCACTGACTTCTGGGTCCCCTATCGGCGCTTTCTGGAACTATATAGGTTTAGTTCAAGCTGCTACTGCTGGTTCAGGTCACTTGCACTACAAAGTAAATGGGTATTCAATTTTACTGCGCGTATTTCATAATACCCGAAGTTTCACTACATTCTTTGTAAATACATTCTGCTGTAAATAAATGTTAGTATAAAAGTAAATATAGTTCTTTTATTTGTGTGTTTTACATTTTTAGTTTTGTTGCAAAATGTTTCGTTTCTATATTTTAAGTAATTAAAAAATAATTTCTATGTGTATTCTACAAGCAGTGAAATCTTCAACTACCAAAAGCCGAGAAATAATAATTTTGCGACTCTTAGTCAAGACAAAATAACAAAGCACGTCAACTAACCTAGGGAGGGGCTTAACCCCACGTAGACGTCTATTTTGAGATGATACAAAGTTAATAAATAGAACAGTCCCTAACTCACTACACATACAAGAGCGTAAATTTTCACTTTAACCCTCAGATGTAAAATACATATTTTACAGCTATAATCTAGTTTGTCATACACGAGCCCGGGTAAGGATCAGCTACAGCCTCCCTCCCGCCATGCAAAGCTCCCATGTAAACTGCAGAAATACGTTAAAATATAAATTCCATTCGCAGAAAGCTTCCAAAACACAGACAGCAGGTAATAATAATTTTTCTCAAATGAAAATTTACACAAATCCATTAAATTAAATATACCAAAACCATGAAATTCATGTTCACATATTTATAACCAGTCGTTATCAAGCCCTGTGCGATTTTTAAAATTTGTCCACACTACATATAGCCACCCGTCTTGGACGATAACGATTCAGGCCATATATTCCTTTCTATCTTGAAGAATGCTTGGGGAAGCAATGCGCTACCAGTATTTCACGGAATTCAAACCAACGATGATGAATAAAAAATAATATTTTTTTTCATTGGCACTCACAGTAAGTAAATAAACAAGCAGCTCCAAGCTCTTATATATATAGTGGTACAAATGCCTTGAGGTGTGCAGGCTTGCCGATTAAGGAGCCAGTGGTTAACTGGTGGGGGTGTAGCGAAGGAAGGGGGTTGGAGGTCGACAAACACCGAAAATTTTCCGCTTAATCACAATCGAAGGCTGGTGAAGGTGAGAGGGGTGGTGTGGGGGCGTGGCATAGAGCCGATAATTAATAGGGGTGGAACGATAGCGACAGATTGGTGGTGGGGAGGCGAAAAATAAGGACATTTTTCTAACAGTTATATTTGGAAAGGGGGGGGGGAAGATGGCCGACTTTGGAAAGGAGTGGTGAGGGGTATGACGTAAAGCCAATAACTAAATGGTCGAGGCATCATTCTCCTACCAGCAGTGGTGTCGAGAGGATGTGGTCCGCCATTTTTCTTTCATTTGGCAAGGTAGAGCTCGAACATTGGAACATCCTAATTTTAAGTCCTTGTAATTTTCTTTGTTTTAAAATTTATTTTCTTAGAATATAATTTTGAAATTCATTATTTTTTTCCTTTTTTAATATAATTGTTTTGATTATTTTCTGATTTCTGCAATTTTTTTGGGTTTTTGTAGTTTGTTTTGTTTTTTTTTTCGAGGTCAAGGTAATTCAAAAGTTATCGGCGATAAATGTCACCAAAGGTCAAAGTCACTCACACTTCTAACATGGCCGCCGGCCGATGTCATTAAACAGCACCCGGCACATTTATTCTATTGTGCTGCGCGTTTTTAAAGCCTTGTCTGTTGTTCTGTAGCTAAACTTCCGCCGGTTGCGTCAATATTCTAAGCTAATTCATTATAAACGTAAATTCGTTTCTTCGGATATTAAATTATGTATGTCAAAGGCACTTGATCTGATGCAAAAAGTGACAATTTTAATGATAGAAAAATAAAACTCAAATATATTTTGTTACGTATTACAATAAAAATCATATAATTTATGTTACATAATACAACCACAGTAATTATAATGAGCTAGGTAAGCGTTCCTTTTGCTGTGCAAAACAAAAATTTACAAAATTAATGGTAATCTGTTATCTGTTACGCAACATTGCAAAACAAACAAAAATGCAAATGTTATCATTTAATAACGTGACAATCAAGTAAATAACCATTTAAATTTGCAAACTCTCTCTGCAACCAGAGAGCAGAGGCTCTAAAAATTTGTCGTTAAAATTATTTACACCACAGTAATTAAACTGGGAGTATAGAAAAATTCCTCAATAATCTACCGTAGTTGAATTGGGAGTGTATAAGTAATCCTTCAGTAATTGCTCTGGATGGATATTAAAAAACCGAGTGTATTCACTTTACGAAAATTACCATGCTGATGATGAAACAAAAATAAACTGATCGTCAAATGACGTATTTTGGAATGCTGTTAGTTTACCTGCCCAAAACCCCTGTTATGACCAAGTCCGTGCGGTATTAATCAAGCCTTGAGAGTATATTGAGAATATCTCGAGCCCTCGAAGGTAATCATTAACCATGTTGTATCTTCGCAGAGCTTCTGCTCTAGTGATCAAAGTTGGCGAAGAAATTTCTACTGGAAACAGAGTGAAACTTCAGAATTTAGCCACTTGGTGTATGTAGGAGTTGGTTGGTTGGTGAACATCTTGAAAATGTTTTCGAAAATTGCGCTTCCGAAGGGGGGGGGGGAGCAATATCATGTTATTTTCAAATATGCACGGAACTTCGTGGCCACCGTAAACAAAGAGTTGAATGCAGACAAACATTTGTACGAAAACATTTTGAAACAAGCGCGAAAATTGTTTCAGAAAGGTCAAAGAAATATTTATTTCTGGGGAAACTCGAGTTTTTCCTCAGGAGGAGGTTTTGAAGGCAAGCATTCCTCTCCAGTTCCTTTGATGTCTGCGACTGCCGGTCTGAATTAGTTCCGCGGGATTCCAGAGACGCGAGAGAGCTGATTCAGAGACAAACCAATAAAGCTGCAATATCCTTCCTGCGTGCATACCGCTGGCAAGNAGAGACGCGAGAGAGCTGATTCAGAGACAAACCAATAAAGCTGCAATATCCTTCCTGCGTGCATACCGCTGGCAAGTGAAGTTTCCCGCCTTAAGGCGAGGATGCGTGAAGTGGATTTTCCTGTATTTTGCAAGGACAGTGCTTTGTTGCAGAAATTCTAAGACAACGCAACTTTTAAACTTTATAATTCCTCAGCATACTTTCAATTTAGTTTCACTGTTTAATAAGCTAACTTTTTTTCGAATAGCCGCCATCATGAAATCACTTTACATGTAACCGNCAATTTAGTTTCACTGTTTAATAAGCTAACTTTTTTTCGAATAGCCGCCATCATGAAATCACTTTACATGTAACCGAACAATTCTTATTGAAACTAATTTTTTCCGTACTCAGAAATAATTAAAAATTATATTGCATGATGTAGCGTGTACTTTGTATACACTCGTGTGTGTGAATTCAAAATTAAACTTAATTAAAGTTTCTGCCAGTAAGTATTGTATATGCGTGTTCCTGTGAGTGTTTGTATTGAGAGATTTGCGTGTACTGCCAGTAAAACGCTTATACTGCTGTCTCAAAGGCGCTCCTTAATCAACTGTGCGTTTCTGAACCAACAAAAAAATTATTTCCTGTGGTTTTTCCATCTCAGCAGACTACCTTAGTAGGCAAGGTTGCTACGTCAGAACGTTTGTATTGCGGGGTTTTGATTTCGACTCCTGGGCAAGCCGTTATGGATGTGTGTGTAACATAAGCGTGTTACTTATTTGTAATTAATTATGAATAACATCTCGTCATAGTAATTTAGTGATGCACACTGCCCAGTGGCTTGACTTATACCTACTAACGTTGAAGGTTTGCTGTTGACGGTCTTTGTAGACTGCGGTAAAAGAATTCGTAGCCACAATTAAAAATCGCTATTGTGCGAATGTGAAAAATTGTACTGCTTGGTTATATGTTCTCCTTTTTATTTTGTTGCGTGTTGAGATTCGATAAATCCTGGAAGAAGGGGTGCTGGCGTACTTATGTAAAGTAAACTTACATCTGTAAACAGCATACATAACCATGCATTATTAGAAATTCGAACTCGGAACCATGTGGTGCAGACGTAATGCCATAACAACCTCTAAGACAGTAATTTTGCCTCATTTTACCGCCTTAAGTATTTAAGAGTCTATTATGGCCTTCTCTTTTTTTTCGTGCTTCCTTTCCTTCTAATTATTTTCAGGGTAATTATTGACAGTCTTATTTCATCCATTTCATTCACAATAAATTTACCGTTTTAGGCGTTGCAGCGAAGAAATATTTTGTACAATACTATTATAGTTTCGGTGTAACTCTCTGTTATATATCGGGACCATTAAAAAAAAATGTGTCCGTTTTTCATTTTATTGGCAGATGATGTTTATGAGGCTACGGAATGAAGCTTCGGTAACGAATCATACCTCCTACATTTGAGGGACCTCTCTCATTGGGCCCTGTTCACTGATGTGTACAGTGCAGATCATTAGTCACTTCCTACGAGGGGCCACGGTGGTGTAGTGGTCAGATTACTCACCTCCCTCCTACGCGAACCGGGTTCGATTCTCGGTGAGGTCGCCCCCGGGTTTTCACATGTGGGAATCGTGCCGGACGATGCCGCTGGTCGGTGGGTTTTCTCGGGATCTCCAGTTTCCCCCGCCTCTTCATTCCGGCGCTGCTCCATGCAGACATCGTTTCATACTCATCGGCTCTCAAGACCTCGACGTAAAGAGTCGCCCAAATTTATCCACANTCATCGGCTCTCAAGACCTCGACGTAAAGAGTCGCCCAAATTGATCCACACTTCGTACGCAACATCCCAGATATATGACACTGTAGTTGAAAGGATTGAAAACAATACTAATCGATATGTAAGAATCGATTATGAATGTGAACGTTTCTTGTGAAAGTGTCACCAAATAGAAAAAAAATACATTTTTTTTTTAACTTATTGGCTACATTTATTGATTCCTTCGTAATTACACATAAACTATTAATATCGACAACTTGCATTGCACGTCCCAAGGTTTACATTTAGCCAATATTATGAACTCAGCGGTTGAGAAACTAATCTGCAATACGTCGAATTACAGGTAGACGACACCAAATAGCAGCCAGTAGCCAGTGAAATCACGGCAGAGAAGTCTAGCTTATTAAATAATATAGGGAATTTTGCAGGTATATAGCAATGGACTGTGTCTAACGTTGTTTTTCTTTTTATATATATATTAAATATGTGTGAAACAAAATATGCAACTCTGCGTCAGTGAGGCATGGCAAGTCTTCTTACAGACTGAATGTATTACCTCAGGTGAAACCCGGCACGACGCCCAGCAGTGACTGTATGGTCGTATTCCGTTACCTATGCAATGCGCAAAAAGCGCAAACACGTTGTTCCGTTACCTGTGCATATGTGTACATTATACTTCATTCTACTTCCGGAAAATCGCATGCATCAACTGCATGTGGCCTGGAGCACGAACGTTTCGTGCACCGACGTCATGGTTGGCGTTAATTACTGGCGGGAACGTGCCACAAGCTAGGTTAGAAAACTAAAAGAGCTTCAACGATGTTATTGATTAGCGTAGGCGTGTGTTTAGAAGATACATTAGTGTGGTTTTCAGTATGGTTAAGCTACGTCACGTATACAACCTACATTAACATATGTAAGTGCTCAAAGTAAGGTAAGGTGTGCGAATTTTGTTTACAGGTTGTGCAGTCTCCGTCTTTATTTTCAACAAAAACGAAAAGGTGCTCGGTTATTGTTTCGTTGCCTTGTGCAATCAAAAATGTATTCTATAGCGGAGTAAAGCTTGGTTCACAATTGAAAGCATAGGGCACGTGCACAAGAATTGACCGCCATGTTTTCGAACCTATTGATTTACAGCAGCGCATTACACGTGTTCACGAGAGATCCTCGCATAGGGCACACAGGAAATTGTTATATTTCATTTATTATGGAGGCGCGTGAGGCAACAGCCAATCAGAGAAGAGTTTAAATTTTCAAAGAAATTGTTTACTTAAAATGGAATAAAAATTAATGCCTCAGAAACAAAGAGATGTCGCAATACATAAATTTAGCTGAAATAATCGGTGGTAGTTTACTAGCAAAAATTTTCAAAGACTATTCACGTCTTTACGATCGCAAAAACAAAGATTTAAAAGGAAATAAAATATGCCAAGTATTTTAAATCAGTGTCAATTTTCAACCCAATATCACAATCTGTTACGAAAATCCATTACTTACTAACAATGCCAACTGATTTCAGACTCGTCGCAAAATTTCATTGGCAAAAAATAATTCATAAGTATTCAATTGTGAATCAATTTGACACAATAATTCTGGTTGTGGGAATGTTTGACTGTAATGTCCTATGCTCTGTGCCTATGTTTTTCTATTGCGAACCAACGATAACATTGCACGAGTTTTCTAGTAGCTGTATTAGTGCGGAACACGGCCTGCGTTGGCGGCCCCGGCCTGGAGACAGCCCGTCGACGGAAGCCCCACGTGCGGAAAGCAATTACGCCACTAGCAGCGGAGTTTGAGTGGTTGGCAGCGAGTCTGCGAGATCATTTGTCATGCGGCTAACAATTTTGTCGCCTCTTGTTGACGTTCCAAGAAGTTGCCGCCATGTGTTGGTGAGTTCTGAATACACTTTTACAATGCAAGGAAATAATTAACAAACTGCACGGCAAGAATAACCATCATACTTGTGCCTTGAAATCGAATCAGTAAAAAAAAATGAACATTCAACAACGAAGGACGTTAGTGCAGTATTCGCTTCATGGAAGTTGCCCCCAGAACTACATTTGTAAGGAACTGGAATTGAAGGTAATATATGAAACACAGTTTGACACGTGTTGATAGATGTTACGTGAACTTGATTTATTGTTCTGTTGGTGGAAGAAACTTAACATTAATCAGTAAGTTATTCATTTATTACTGCTTTTTACATCAGTTTCAAATACGTTATCGTAGAAAGAACTTCGCAGGTTTAGTTATAGAGACTTGTTTTTATCCCGGGTTGGTGTTTGCTGTCTGAAACTGTGGCTGAACTGGAACGGAGGTTATCTCACTGGTCAGACACATCCTCCCAGCACTACAGGGCCAAGTTCAACCACAGGACCCAGCTAGCAGGAGTCACTCGGACGTGCATTCTCGACTGGAGAGCGTGGTCGCCATTGTCGTTAGGTTTTACCCTGAGTACTTCCGTTCTTCGGAAATGTCATATATGTTCGTATAGTTCAATCATACGAAGACTTATATTTTTGAACATAAAACAAACGTACACCAAAGCAAAACCCGTTAAAACGCCTGATTTACGAAGAAAAATATAACAAATGTATGGCAGTTCTTAGGAGCAAATAAACGTTACGTNCCCGTTAAAACGCCTGATTTACGAAGAAAAATATAACAAATGTATGGCAGTTCTTAGGAGCAAATAAACGTTACGTAATGGCAGTGTGATGATTTTTTTTTAATTCTATGACCAGCCCGCAAATGTACACAGTAAAATAAAATAGTTAAAGTAAACTAATTATTTTACATTGTTAGCATTAGTTTAAAATTAAAGAACCGGCTGAAAAAGTCGTGCAACGTGATATTTAGACGTGTAGGGGCCACGGTGGATCAGCGGCTAGAGCACTCGCCTCTCACATAGGCGAACCTGGTTCGATTCCCAGCGGGTTCACCCCCGCATGTTCACATTTGGGAATCGTGCGGGGTGATGCCACTGGTCGGCGGATTTTCTCGAGGGTATTCAATTTCCCCTTCCCGTATATTCCAGCGCTGTTCCATACTCACCTCACTTCACCATGTACGGCTCTCAAGACCCAGGTGGCAGGAGTCGCCCAAACCACTCCACTCCACTCTTGGAAAATCTTAATTCGGCTAAATCTCTGTCATTAGATAAACTGAGTCCCACGATACGATTGAATGGAATCAGAAACATGTTGTACTAAAATTACATATCTTCATGCTGATAGAAAGTATTGCAGAACAAAATCTTCAAACACACTCTTAATTTTTTTCAGGTCACACAATGGACAGCCAATAGTAAATATAATATTAAATTACCGTATGTCATAACCATTGCGTAAAAATACTTGGAGAATTTCGACACAGAGTANATAGTAAATATAATATTAAATTACCGTATGTCATAACCATTGCGTAAAAATACTTGGAGAATTTCGACACAGAGTATAAATAGGAATAGGCCTGAGGAGACCTGCTCTATAGGTGCCAGTTGTTATGTTTTTGATATTTGGTTGATATTTATCCTTAACGGTAATATAGGGGCGTAACAAGTTATTGATAAGAGTTATGTAATGAACACAATACAAAAGAGGTTTATTTAACAATAATGTTGTGCAATATTATTTCAATATAAATATGATTGAATATGAACGGGGGAGCTATATAAATATACTGAAATAAAAAAATTATATTATTTTATAAATATTTAACCAGTCACGTTCTGAGTAAACCCAAATTGAAGAGTCCCCACCTTATTCATGGATCCGGAGGCTGATTAAGATGGCGCAAGTTGACGGCCGGACACGCCCATCTTCAGTGGTCTACTCGTTCCAATGGCCCGACGGTAAGATATGTTAAATTAAACGAAGACTGCAGGATTTTTTTCTATTATCAGATTATCGCGTCACTTATTTGTCTTCAGGATTATTCATTTCCCTGGGATGTACATTGTAAAAAAATTCTGGCAGACTTCCTAAAATATAGTGGTAATGTTTTAACCTATACAGTGTATGGAAATAGTACTGCGTATTATACTGAAAATATGGGAATGTTTAGCATCACTACTATGCAATGTTGGGAACTTCCCTCCTACGCATTTTACTCTTTCCTGAGCAACTGTAGTAACGATGCCATAAACGTATGGGAAAATATTTTACCATACACAATTTGTTATTGTACGTATACACCGATATGGTAAATTTACAAATAGTTTCTTAGAGTGTATGTTGTACACCTGGAGAGAGCATGGTAATATCTTGAGATGAATATTACATATTTTATTGCTTCTGATAACGTGGATATAAATAGCCGTGAGGGGAGTTTCGAGAACCTCTACAGCGTAACAATACTAAAAGTAGCAATTTTTACAGATTTAAAATACTTTTTTTGTATGAATATCTAGAGAGTGCATTTTTTAAATATTTCAGGCAGAATTTTTTTTATCTTTATTTCAATTTTTAATTGTTTCCATTCGCGACAGTAGTATTTATAAATATGATAGTGTTCAAATGTAACTGACAATACTAAACCATATTTGAAGCTGCAAAGAATAATACACTAACTTCCAAAAAAATTGATCACCACGAACGAGTCGCGCGAGTATAAGGAAGGTTACCGCACAGTATCGTCATAGCCTGACAGGTGTCACATCTGCGTATATTGCAGTTTGCTTGCGTGGATGTGCTACTAGGGGGTATACATGTCCCTCCTACAAGACACCGAATAAGGCCTTCGTAGCATTGCTCACCACTTGAACCGTTCGTCGGTGTTGGAAGAAGTGGGAACGGGATGTTACACATACACGTCGAGAAGGCTCGGGTCGACCTCTGTGGGCCACCAGCAGGGAGGATCACTTCATTGTGCGACAGGCTATAAGAACTCCACGGGCGTCGCTGTGCACCTTTCAAGGACATTTCACGGCAGCTGGCGATATGCCTGTGTCCACCAGTACTGTATCCAGGTGTCTGTCTAGCAGTGTGGAATCTGTCGTTGGGGCGTCCTTTACGATGTCTACCATTACGACCTGACCATCGTCGAGCATGTGTGACCTTCTGCCGGGAACGGGCAGCATGACAGCTTGCGGATTGGCGACGGATTTTTGTTCAGCGACGAATAACGGTTCTGTCTGGATACAGACGACTGACGAATTCGAGTCTGGAGACATTCTTACCAGCGGCGTGATCCACTCTTCATTGTAGAGCGGCACTCCGCCACAACGAGAGGTGTCATATTGTGGGGTGACATTTCCTACCTTTTCCGCACCCCACTGGTGGTGATTGAAGGAACTTTATGGCTTGGCGATACGTCCAGGAAATCCCGCAATCATGTGCAATCCTGGTGCAGCTTGATAACCCATTTTTCCAGCAGGATAATGCCCGGAGCACGGGTTATTCTGGCCTGCCTTCGTAATGTCAACATACTTTCTTGGCCAGCAAGGTTCCCCAGACCTCTCGCCCATCGAGGGTGTTTGGGAGCAGATCGGATCGCAACATCTGCCAGCGGCAACTACGGTTGATTTGGAGGTTAAGATTCGCCAGCTGTGGCAGGATCTTCCTCGGGAGAACATCCGACCTCTGTATGCATCCTTGCCCGACCGTATCGCCACCTCGCTGTGCAACAGGTGGTCCAACACCATACAAAGTGCATTCTGCAAGTGTTGGTCACCTGTAGTACATGCTTGGTGTAGAAGAGTATTTTGATGGTTTTTTATATACAGTATGCTACCATGGCCTGTGCCTGTATATGCTTACGTGCCTCTGCGATAGCAACTCCAGGGTAATCAAAATTTTTATAAACGAGCGTCATTTATATAGTTTGTCAAAATTTAATTTTAGATAGACTATGATTACTCCCTGGTGTTTTTGTGGTGATTTTTGTGTATCTATTTAGAAACCTCTCAAAAAATTGGGAAAACTGATTATATTTATGCGTTTACTTGCGTCCCAGGGCGGATTAAATCTTTTACACGCACCATTTCAGTGAGTGACGAAGTGTAAACTGCGAATGGCGGGAAGTTAAGTAGAATTAAATAAAACTGAAATGTAATGTGGTCATTCTGGTTACAGACACACACGGGAAAATTACAAATGACGAGTGGAAAAAATAAGTATTTTTATTTCAAAGTTCACTCCTATAAAGGTTGCATTTTAGACATAATGTTTAGGATTAACTTATGGTAAGTAAAGCTGTACTGTATTCTCGTAGTGGCGTTTTGGAACGCCGCCCAGGCAGTGGGAGAGGTAGGATCACGAGTGACGTTTGCGAAGAGTCGAAACACGAGGCAGTACTGNCAGGTGTCTGTCTAGCAGTGTGGAATCTGTCGTTGGGGCGTCCTTTACGATGTCTACCATTACGACCTGACCATCGCCGAGCATGTGTGACCTTCTGCCGGGAACGGGCAGCATGACAGCTTGCGGATTGGCGACGGATTTTTGTTCAGCGACGAATAACGGTTCTGTCTGGATACAGACGACTGCCGAATTCGAGTCTGGAGACATTCTTACCAGCGGCGTGATCCACTCTTCATTGTAGAGCGGCACTCCGCCACAACGNCCGAATTCGAGTCTGGAGACATTCTTACCAGCGGCGTGATCCACTCTTCATTGTAGAGCGGCACTCCGCCACAACGAGAGGTGTCATATTGTGGGGTGACATTTCCTACCTTTTCCGCACCCCACTGGTGGTGATTGAAGGAACTTTATGGCTTGGCGATACGTCCAGGAAATCCCGCAATCATGTGCAATCCTGGTGCAGCTTGATAACCCATTTTTCCAGCAGGATAATGCCCGGAGCACGGGTTATTCTGGCCTGCCTTCGTAATGTCAACATACTTTCTTGGCCAGCAAGGTTCCCCAGACCTCTCGCCCATCGAGGGTGTTTGGGAGCAGATCGGATCGCAACATCTGCCAGCGGCAACTACGGTTGATTTGGAGGTTAAGATTCGCCAGCTGTGGCAGGATCTTCCTCGGGAGAACATCCGACCTCTGTATGCATCCTTGCCCGACCGTATCGCCACCTCGCTGTGCAACAGGTGGTCCAACACCATACAAAGTGCATTCTGCAAGTGTTGGTCACCTGTAGTACATGCTTGGTGTAGAAGAGTATTTTGATGGTTTTTTATATACAGTATGCTACCATGGCCTGTGCCTGTATATGCTTACGTGCCTCTGCGNGAAGAGTATTTTGATGGTTTTTTATATACAGTATGCTACCATGGCCTGTGCCTGTATATGCTTACGTGCCTCTGCGGTAGCAACTCCAGGGTAATCAATATTTTTATAAACGAGCGTCATTTATATATTTTGTCAAAATTTAATTTTAGATAGACTATGATTACTCCCTGGTGTTTTTGTGGTGATTTTTGTGTATCTATTTAGAAACCTCTCAAAAAATTGGGAAAACTGATTATATTTATGCGTTTACTTGCGTCCCAGGGCGGATTAAATCTTTTACACGCACCATTTCAGTGAGTGACGAAGTGTAAACTGCGAATGGCGGGAAGTTAAGTAGAATTAAATAAAACTGAAATGTAATGTGGTCATTCTGGTTACAGACACACACGGGAAAATTACAAATGACGAGTGGAAAAAATAAGTATTTTTATTTCAAAGTTCACTCCTATAAAGGTTGCATTTTAGACATAATGTTTAGGATTAACTTATGGTAAGTAAAGTTGTACTGTATTCTCGTAGTGGCGTTTTTGAACGCCGCCCAGGCAGTGGGAGAGGTAGGATCACGAGTGACGTTTGCGAAGAGTCGAAACACGAGGCAGTACTGGGTCGAGACGCTGCGTGCTGAACGGCCCGAGCCGAGTGGGCGGGGCCGGATCGATGCTGGGCCAGGCGAGCAGCCGCTAATTGGCGCCGTCCGCGCTGCTTCAGGGGCAGATCAGAGAATGAGTCAGTGTGTCGGCGGAGCGCATGCGCAGTCTGGTCCGCCTTGCGTTGTCGCCTCCAGCGCGTGGTGGGAGGCCTCGCTATCAGCCACGACCCCGCCGCGGTCCACTTGAATACACGTCGGACATTCCTCTGCAAAGGAGATTGCTGTCAATGTGTTGCCTAATTCTGCTTTGATGTGTGTTCACCGAGTGCTAAACAAATGATTACAGGCCCCGAAGTAGAATATATCAAAACGCAAGTTTCAAAATGGCAAACTGACCACTTAGAATACGGCCGTAAAGTCATATCACACGGCGCCAGAGTCCGTAAAAGCTTGTGCGAGGTCTGCCTGAGCGGCCGTCATACAAGCTCACCCGTCCTGGCAGATTTCATATCGGCCTTCGTACCTGGCCAATTACAATGCAGTTTCAGACCGTAGGGCGCTCCTCGTGGCTACTACTTGAAACTAATTGATTAAGAAGCCAAACAGCCGAACTGAGAGACTCCGTCTTGATTTTACATCCGTGAGGTTGAAACTAGTTAAAATGGCTTTCAAATACGGCAAAGACAAATAATATTGGCAACGACGAATTTTAATTACTGTTGGAGACCGTACTGACGATTTACAACTTTAGCCAAACTATAAAAATTCAATACGAGCAATTTAAAAATATAAGTTATCATAACGTTCCACGAGTACTGTATGTGGGTTTGTAGCCCAGTCGTAATGTGTCGGCGTCGAAAACACAAGTTGAGTTTGGGTGCGAGTTCAAACTCCTGTCGATACTATATATTTATTTTATTATTAAATGCATATCACATCTTTACGTTACGAAATAGCTACATTATGCGAAATATTTAAATTAGCGTGAATACTTGAAAAATATATATATTCTCGTGACTGTACATTGCCGTTTTCAAATGCTGAAAATACATCAATAAACATTAAACTGTTCTAACGGCAAACAATAATAAAAATCAATATTAATATGCGCAATTTTTTTTTTAACGACCTGCACAATATAATGGCTATTCCGGAGTTCTACGAGTGGAGTTCATGTGTAGTACGAACCGCACGCTTGCCTGCATACACGCCAACTGTGTCCAATGCTAGTACGCCAATTGCTGTATTGTAATGGGAATCTTCCATACCGGCCCGCACAGCGGCTGGCGTACCTGCTCTTACACCAGGCCCTATAAGAGTTTCTACAAGACCAAGTACGGCATCAGGTATCGTGAAGTATCGACTTTAGGCTCGTGCTAAAATCTGTAACCTTTTTTTTTTTACAGAAAATAAAATCTGCGTGAAAAAGAAGTAACAAGGTAGGATGAAAACCAAAATAAATAATCGATTTATATTTTTTACTATAAAGTAAGTGATTATTTGTATAATGTATTAAAACGTTTCTTACACTTTTCATTAACGAATTTCAATCTGTGAAGAAGAATAAATTCGTATCGGTCATTCTTATGTGTGAACAGTATCACTATACTAGTATCGAAGTTGTTCCAATGTTCGTTGACTCTGCTAATTGTCTTCACTCGTTGCCACAAGGGACGCTAATGAAATGAACTCTCTAGCAACTCAGTGTTGGTTATAGTACTCTGTTAATTTTCATGCATGTATCACAATTGTTCGCCATTTGATACGCAGGTCCTGATGTACCATTTCCTGGAATAAATGTTCTATTAATTATTAATTTCAATATATATTCTTATTACGGTTTCAATTTTTTTAAGAATGTGACTGATTTACATTCGAAATGCTTCGAGAGTATATAAAGTACCTCAGTTTCAAAAATATCACCAATGCAACTTTTGACTGTCAACAGAACGCCTCTCTGGGATCCGTCGTACCTCTTGCGACACAGAGCTCTAGTCTTTTTTTTATTTCTCGTCCTGACGAAAGTTGCATACTCCGCCTCCAACCCCCCTCCATTTTAACAACACTTAGAAACTGCTCTTAAAATCGGAACTTGAATTCATAATAGATAAAGAAAAAAAAACAAAACAAAAATGACCACACTTTTTTAATAAAAAAGTAGCCAGCACATGTCTTAAATAACTTAGCCATAAAACAGACCTCATCTCTTGTGTGTCTAACATTTTTCAAGTAAAATTTTCTGTCCACCTGCCCATTTTTCAAAGTTAGAACCCCTNTGTCTAACATTTTTCAAGTAAAATTTTCTGTCCACCTGCCCATTTTTCAAAGTTAGAACCCCTTTTCATATTATTTGTTCCGGTATCTCCACTCACTGGGACTCGGAATGAACCTACGTCCGGGTTCCCACGCAAACACGCCTATCTCAGGTGTATGGTAACACCACGCTCCCATTGCGTAAATTTCGCATCGTTTTATCCAGTTGGGTCTCAACCCACTGGTCCATATCTCAATTAATTTTACCCGAGTGTCTTTTAACAGCGGGGGAAACCACTACCCTTCTAAATTCCGCATTCGTGGAGCCTCCCGCTCAAGACACTCTTTCCTGGGTGACGCTTCCAGAATATATTTTAACGTATTAATTCTGAGCTTATGATTTTCAAATGAGAGGCAACATCCAGGTTTTTCAATAATTGTGTAATGTAACGGCACTTATTATTAAGAATGAATTTTCCTATAAATACATTCTCCGAACGAAATTCCGACGTGTTGTTTGTGTTGCTAAAGAAGTGACTATCGACAGGGACGCCAAGTTACCTCGCACCTAGACTCCAGTCTTCCTCATGCCGTGACGTCACACCGCCCCTGATCCCGACGTGGCAGTGTCGTGAGTCCTCGGTAGTCCTGCCCGGCTCTACCCGAGGCGGCCACCATCATGTCGGTGTTGGGAGCGGATTACCCTGTCCTCTTTCATCCCTCTCCCCCCTCTCCTTCCTTACTGCCGACCGACCCAATGACTCCTCACCGGAAAAGGGTACGTGTCGCCCGGCTTCCGTCCTTTTATGCGTGGACTACGGGATTAAACGCCGCTGGGAGGGGACTAAATCCCTCCGTACTCGGCCGAGCAAGTTGCCGGAGGATTGTGCTCGGTCGGAAAAAGTTTGCGCCGGAAATCAGTTTCTAACTGTGGAGCTTTAATTTCGCCTGGCTTTGCAACCACTGTATCGTTAGATCTGGTCCACATTCGGAAAAAAAGATCTTAAGCCATGTTCTAATTGAACGTTTCGTAAATTAGTAATTTGCGATTATGTAGGTTTAAATGTTGATTATCTCGACAGTCACTTGTTTAGCTGTAAGAACAACAAGTCATAACTTTGNGCGATTATGTAGGTTTAAATGTTGATTATCTCGACAGTCACTTGTTTAGCTGTAAGAACAACAAGTCATAACTTTGCCCGAAAAATGTATTTTTAGGAAACGTCATACTTAAAAATAAAATTAATGTGTTTATGTAATACTTGAAAGACCTGNGCGATTATGTAGGTTTAAATGTTGATTATCTCGACAGTCACTTGTTTAGCTGTAAGAACAACAAGTCATAACTTTGGCCGAAAAATGTATTTTTAGGAAACGTCATACTTAAAAATAAAATTAATGTGTTTATGTAATTCTTGAAAGACCTGNGCCGAAAAATGTATTTTTAGGAAACGTCATACTTAAAAATAAAATTAATGTGTTTATGTAATTCTTGAAAGACCTGAACGTTGCCTTATTTGAAAATTATAAGCCGAGATTTAAACTTTAAAATATATTTCAGTAACTGTAAACAAAGTTACAACTGTCCTAATGAGCTGAAACGTTAATTATAATGACAAATCACAGTTATTTATTCTGAAATATTATGCATTTCCATGTATATTTTGTAGGTTAATTTAATATGCAGCCTCCAGATAAAAACAAATATGGAGGTGATATGGTAATTTCGTGTTTGCGTAAAGGTTCCCTACATACTAAAAACAAAATATGAAGTTACGAAATACGTAACAATTTTTGTACATATCGGAATTCTGGAATATCGCCCTTTAAAGTTAAAGTTTGTCTCCAAGCAACATCAAAATAACATNTTTTTGTACATATCGGAATTCTGGAATATCGCCCTTTAAAGTTAAAGTTTGTCTCCAAGCAACATCAAAATAACATCTTTTATGTCTCCTAGAATAATCTAAATCACCAACTACAGAAAAATAAACAAATAAATCCCTTACTTCAAATTAATTTAACTAATTTTTTCTCTATAACATTTATTGCAAAACAAAAGTATAGCATGCAGCCAATGTGGCCCAAACCNCTAATTTAACTAATTTTTTCTCTATAACATTTATTGCAAAACAAAAGTATAGCATGCAGCCAATGTGGCCCAAACCCATTATTCTTGAAGAATGTAACTAACACAGGTCTCTCAAGGTAACAAATTTTACCACTATAATCCATTCACGGTATCTTCGATACTTTTGAAAAGAACCTTTGAAAAATCACCCTAGGAGTTACATGTTCAATTGGTTATAAGAAAATATATATGGAAAAAGGTTTTGTCTTGCTTTTAGCACTGAAGCACTATATAAATTGGTTGTTTTAAGTTTTAAGTATAT